>JAPCYS010002427.1:0-59023 GCA_028641055.1 Alopecurus myosuroides
CTTGCCGAGATGAAACGAAGGGAAATCCTTGAGGATGACATGAAAACCTTGAAGAAAGATGTTTCCAAATACAAGAAGAAGTGCAATGCCGCTCAGACCGAACTGAAGAAACTATCGGACCAGGTCTCCGATACTTATCAGATCTTGCTCAGTAAGTCTTCTACTGTCGATTGGCTTCATGTCTTTGTTGTATTGTAACAGACTCGGGATTACTGATACGCTCTTTCTTTTGTTACGACTGCAGGTGCCAACCTTGCGGCCCCAGAGGAAAAAATGCCATTGTCAAAGCTAGAACCCTCAAGATTGTGCTCCGGACTTTCTTTGCCGGCACAAAATTTATATTGGATGCTGTGAAGTGGCCTACGGAAGTATATCCGGGTGAAGAGAACCTCGTTCAAGCCTGTTCCACTGTGCCTGGGTGGATTGAAATCTGGAAACGCTCATCATGCCGAATTGGAATGACCCGGGCTTTTACTCTGGCCAAGGCTTTCTTTCCAAAGCTTGACCCGGCAAAGGTAACATCCGGGTTTCCCGAATTCAAGGCTGACGGTTCCAAATTTACACCCAAGGATTTCAAAGCCATACAAGCCGCAGTGCGCCCCTCAGCTACCGCTTTGGCCGATAGCTTGGATCTAAATACGATTATGAGTGCATACGACGCTGATGGCAAAGTTATTACGGAGGAAGCGCCCCCGCCTTTTGATATCTTGGAGAAGTGGGTTTCTAGCTCGGCCAGGAAGAGGGAGGCAACTGCGAAGAGAGAGGCCGAGTTAGGATCGGGCCCGTCTGCCTCTACACCAGCCGTCCCTCCACCAGTCCGCCCTGATGCAATGAGTCCGGGTAAGGGTGCCGGGAAGGCTAAGCAGCAAACCCAGGACTCAGACCCGGAAGGCCGTACTTAGGAGGCCGAATAGGGCCGTACTATCATAATACCTTGTAATGCTTTGTATTCACACTGTTATGCTTTTGATGGTGCGTGATGAGGGGATAGTAACTCGGTATGCCAACCCCAGGTGTAATCCGGCCCAAACGGCGTATGGACCAAATCCGGCTAAGGACGCAGAAGCTTCTGGAAGGCCCAGGGCTTGTAAGGATCGTAACCCGGATTGTGGGTTACGATAAGGAAAGCTAGGATACGTATGTAGAGTTCGAGTAGGACTCAAGGAGCGCTTTGTATGGGAGCCAAAGGGGGTATGAGTATATAAACCAACCCCTAGGCTTCGCCTGAGAGAGATTCAAGTCATAACTGTAACACCTATTATCGAGTCCAGTATAATCATATCGAGATCGGCGAGTTGTGTTCCGGCTCTTAGATTGCTTTTCGCCATGTCTTCCTTCAAGCTAAACCCTCTCCCAAATACCTGTGTCGACTTGCCCCTAGATCAGTTACCCCCGGTAACATCTGCCGTGATTATCCCACGACAGTTGGCGCCCACCGTGGGGCCTGCGTCCAAAGGTGTTTACATCACGGGAGAAGCTCGGAAGAACTGAGGAACCTCGTCGTCGGAGAAATCTACGTCAACAACCAAGGAGAGAAGATGGTAGACGATTCTGGCTGGGGGCCAGAGTCGGATCACCTCGAAACCGGATCCGTCGTGACAGTCGGCCGCATCAACGTCTTCATCGGTATGGTATGTGCTTCCAATTCAAGCCGTGATAATCTTGAATCTGATTCTGTGTCAGGGGAGGACACGCGTGTTCAATCGGAAAAAGAAGAATCGATCGGAACAACGGGTCCGACAGAGGGAGGAAGGTGCCGAGTCTATACGGGATTTATCGGAGGACCGATACGAGAAGGAAATAGCGAAGAGGAAGAACGGTACGAATCTACGCCAAGCATTATGCGCCGGGTTGCAGTTTATGCGGCCCCCGCAATCAATACCAATCAAGGAAACGCAGCCGCGGCGCCAGTCGGGGCGGCGCAGGTGCTGGCTCAGCAACAAGGTACGGCTGGCCCGATCTTGGCCCAGGTCGATGGAGAATCGGCATCAGTCACCAGTCGCCCAGCGGAGGAGGAGCGACACGCAAATATGTTTGGGTTCCAAGCAAACCGGACACCGGGGGCGGGCCCCTCGAATCCGCGTCACCCAGCTCTGTTTGATAATAATTTGATCTTGGATCCCACAGTCCTAGCTACAGTTATCACCCCAGAAAACGCAGCAGAGCGTGTAAGAGATCTGGACGTGGCTCGTCGTGCATTGGCAGCAAAGAAGGCAGGTAGAAGCAGAAAAGCAGGGGATGGCAGCGCGGCAGCGGGAACTGGATGACCTAGAGACCCGGCTTCGGGAGGAAACGACGAGGATTCACCAAAGGCACCGAACTATGTTACCGGCAACAGGAGGGGTTATCAACCCGACTGCCCTGGTGTTCACGCCTCAAGATCAGCCAATCCCACCGGCGAACCAAGGGACCATACCGCAACCAGCAACGGGAGTGCAGCCGGTAAACGCGCCAGCCGGGTTACCCTTGCCTCGGACGGGGCGACAGCCGGCAACACCATGCCGCCTCCACCATCGCGATTCCGTACCCCAGCAGGTCACTACAACAACCCCATGGACAACGTGTATGCAGCAACACTCGCATTAAACCAGATTCCTGTAAGAGACTCGCCGCACGCAGAAGAAACCCGGCGAGCGATAGATCTGCTGCACACCGCGGTAGCACAGCAAGTCAATTATCCAGATCACAGAAGTGGGATGCATGGGACGCCATACGTGAGTCAACAACAGGGCAACGTCCAAACAAGCGCGGCACGACGAAGGGAAGAGCAACAGCAAATGCCACCCCCACCGCGCGTCCAGACAGTACCGGCAGTATCAGCAGCACAGGCAGCAGTGGACAGCTCCAGGGCCAGAAGAGCCGGGGCCGGGTCTGCAGCACACGATCCACCGGTGGCTCCTCACCCCGTGGCACCCCCGGCCGGGTCACGCATTTCCCGGGCGAGACCAGCCCCAACCACCCTTGCGGGACCCAAGTGTCTCTCGGATGATATCAGAGCGGAACCTTACCCGGAAAAGTTCAAAGAACCGGGGAAAGTAGTGAATTACGAGCCAACGATGGATCCGGAAACGTGGTTAAGCAGCTACGAGATGGCAATGTCAATTCGCAACGCATCCGAGAATCTCCAAGCCAAGTTCATGTACTTAATGATGTCAGAGGGAGCAGCAAAGTTATGGCTCACCAATTTACCGGAAAAGTCGATCAAGTCGTGGGAGGAGCTAAAAACCGCATTTATCAAGCACTTCCATGGACCTGTAGGAAGTTATTTACTATTGATGACTTAGAAAGGTGCGTCCAGAAGAAAGGAGAGTCAGCACGAAGCTGGGTACGCCGGGTTATGGAGATACTCCACTCATCTACAGATATCCAACCAAAGGACGCACTACAAGCTATGGCGAAAACATGTAAGTATGTTCCTTTAGTACAAAAGCTAACCCGCATGAAATCCAGCAGAAATGCAGCGGAGGTTACGATGGGAGAGTTAATGGATGCATGCAACAAACACGCTGCAACGGATACTACAGAAGAGGAAGTTGATGACAAGAAGGCAAAAGCAAACGCAAGTAGCAGTGGGAAGACCGGCAATGGATCGGCACCAAACAACAATGGAAATAGCCAGAACAAGCGCCCGTTTGAGGGGAGTTCCGAGTTTGTGGCCAATACAGGCCGGGTCTTCGAGACCTAGATCCGAAGGGAATTTTAATACCGGAATCACAATGGGGGACACTACCAAGTACCCCCAAGACCAAGCAACAGTTGGGACATATTTAGGATGGCGTGCCCGAAGCATAGCAGGAATGGCAAGCCGGCCAATCATTCATTGGAGCAGTGTGCCGACTTACAAAGGTGGAAGAACGAGGAAGTGAACAGGGCCATGCGAGGTGCGGGCCGAGGAGGAGGTCCGGGTCTAGGTGGAAATTCGGGCAACGGGCCGCCCCCAGCCGGCAATCCGCCAGTTGGAAATCAAGGTAACAATCAAGGGGGAGCGGGAGGATTTCAAGCTAACCCCAAACAGCTGGGTCAGTATCATGTGCACACTACTGGAGGTTCTAACAAGGACAAGAAGATACTGAAACAAGCAGTTAATTCAGTCTCCTCCGCCGTTCCAAGATATTTGAGGTGGTCAGAGCAAGAGGTAACATGGAGCAGAAGAGATCACCCGGATAGGATTGATCCCGGGAGTCCTGGCTTTGGTAGTGGCGCCACAGGTCAATGGTTACGAGCTGAAGAAAGTCTTGATGGATGGAGGGAGTAGTATCAATATCCTATACTGGGAAACTTTTCTGCGCATGGGCTTAAAGGAATCACAGTTGCAAAAAGTACAACAGTTTTTCACGGGATAGTGCCGGGTCATTCGGCATGCCCCGAAGGAAAAGTGGCATTGGAGGTAGCTTTCGGGAGTCAAAGGACAATTATCGAATCGAGTGGCTTACCTTTGAGGTAGTAAAGTTGCGCAGCCCTTATCATGCATTGTTTGGAAGGCCGGCTTATGCCAAGTTCATGGCAAGACCATGTTATGTGTACCTACAGCTGAAGATCCCGGTCCTAAAAGACCATCACCGTACACGGAAACCGAGAGATATAGCAGCTGAGTGTGATGAAGGAGACGCGGCAATGGCCGAGCAAGCCTGTAGGAAGGAAGAGCTCAAACATTACCGTTCTCAGGTGGACCTAGAAGAGAGAGCAACGTCAAAAAAGCCAACTCCTGAGGGGGACAAAGCAAAAGTTAGGGCAGAACAAAACCCTAAGATGGTAGGCTTCATCGGGAACGATATTTTCAAAACTCTCAGTAGGGAAGAAGAAGACGTACCACCATCCGCAGCTGATCACGTGTCAAGGGCGATATACCCGGAATGGCTAGCAAATCCGGTACTCATTACGAAAGGGCATAGCAAGTGGAGAATGTGTATCGGCCGTACCAACGCGAGGCCGATTCTCGAGAATAACTAAAGCAGTGTAATGGGCGGCAGGTTTCATACGCACTTTTCCTATCCAGGGTACCTAAGGGGACTGGAAGGTTTTTAATGAGGCGGCCTGCTGATTCAAATAAGAAATTTTTATCAATAAAAAAGATGGTTTCGAGTCTTATCATGATCCTTGCTTCAGTTACAAGTAAGTAACATTGTTATTATCAATACATCAATATCATCGAAATACATTACGTGAATATAGGTCTCCGGAGGGTTGATCTACTTCAATAAGTAATCACAAACCCGGAGACCCGGCCATGATGCCTATAAGTTATGGGGGCTGGTTACTCGTACAAACGGGTGCGGCTACAATCCTATAACTGGACGAAGGAGCCAATTTTCTTGATTATTCTTACTTAAGCTCGATGTGACTCGCACCAAAGTGGCATGATCTGTTCACTTACGATTACAATCAAACTATGCAGCCCAATGGAGCGTGCTTGATTTTTGTTTTTCGTATAGATGCAACGACATGGTATCCACGCGAAAGCCGGCTTATAGTACAAGGTAATCAAAAGGGTCATCTAAACCACAAGTCCATGCAGAGTATAAGGCTAACATAGCCGGAAACTCAACAAATATTAAGCATGACTTCAGTATTTATGAGAACAGCTATTGGTCTTCAGCTTGGTAAACAGCAGTATGTCATCTGAGAAAGCCCACGCCCCCATAGCTCGTACTTTGGGTCATGGGGACTGGGGACTTCGAAACAGAAACAAACTATTTAACTACCAAGGTCTGTAAACCTTAGTTGCCGAGTATTGGGGACTTAAAGAAAAGTCCATCTATCAAAACCTACGATACTCGGTTAACCGAGTCTCAAAAGGAAATTGAAAGCAAGAGTTCGAAGTATCGAGAATAAGCTCATAAGTAACACAAGGATGGATATTATCAAAAGCCAGGGAAGGCAAAGAGTTATCATGAATTAACAAAGCATACAGTCATAGTATCAGCATCAATGGCGCACAGGCGCACTACAAAAATCATATCAGTATCGAGAAACGAAAAGCACAAGGTAGCATCCTACTCGGCATCCTGAGAGCGGCCCTCCGGGTCTAGATCTTGGACTTGCTCCTTGGCCTTGCCAGCAGTTTTGCTCGGGCTCTTCACATCTGGACGGACAGGCGGAGGCACGGCCGGTGTAGAGGTGGACGGCTTTGCGCCTAGCTCTGCTTCTCTCTTTGCGGCCTCTTCTTTCCTCCTGGCCAGGTCAGTCGACCATCTTTCCACCATATCAAAAGGAGGAGGTGCATCCACCAAAATAACTTTGCCCTCAGCGTCATATGAACTCATGATCTGGTCCAGCTCCATTTTGTCGGCCAAGGTAGTGGCTGAGGGGCGTACAGCACGTTGAATATCTTTGAAGTCCTTGGGCTCAAACTTGGACCCGTCAGCTTTGAATTCTGGAAACCCGGATGTTACCTTGGCCGGGTCAAGCTTAGGAAAATAAGCCTTCGCCAGTGTAAGGGCCCGGGTCATTCCAATCCGGCAAGCTGAGCGCTTCATTATCTCAATCCATCCAGGCACCGTTGAGAAGGCCTGCATAAGATTATCTTCTCCCGGGTATACCTCAGAAGGCCACTTGATAGCATCCAGCAAAAGTTTCGTGCCGGCAAAAAACGTCCGGAGCATAGTCTTCAGAGTTTTAACTTGAGTAATGGCATTCTCCTCCGGAGCAGCAAGGTTAGCACCTGCAATCGAAACATGCAAGAGCATATCAGTAATGTTGGTTATTACAGCAGCAAGATAGAGATACGCAAATTAATCGCAAATAGCAAACTTACTTAGCAAGATACGGTAAGTGTCCGTAAGCTGAGTCGACAGGTTATTCAGCGAAGACTGGGCAGTATTGTACTTCTTCTTGTAAATGGAGACATCTTTTTTCAATGTCTTTATCTCCGCTTCAAGGGCCTCCCTACGCTTAACTTCAGCCAGCAAGAGCTGCTCAGCTTTAAGTAACGCTTCATCTGACTGAGTAATCTCTGCCTGCAAAGGCCGGGTAAAGCTGTGAGCCGGATATCATGAGAGTGTTTCATCTGAGGAAATGAGTACCGGAAAGTACTATGCGAAGTACCGAGGATAATTAAAGAAAATTATACTCGGGACTTGGGGACTGGACGTATAATAAGGAGTATCACGTGAAAGTTACCTGATGTGCTGCAGCCATACGTTCTAAGACAGTCCCTTCTGAAGCTTTCATGGCGAGAAGAGCGCTCATAAGCTGGTTAAAGTCAGCGTTATCCGGGTTAGATGGCTCGGGTACCTGGAAAGTGGGAAAAGGAGCATTTCTTGTAACAGGAGGTGGCACCCGGGTCATCCGAATGTCGGAGTCTGGTCCCCCTCCCGCGCTTGAAGCTGCTCCCTTCTCCTTCTCGCTTGCGTGCGAAGCAGTTGGATACTCGGCGTCATGCCTAGCTGGCTCCGGTGGCGACACTTGCTCGTCGCCAGTCGTGGTGAAGGCATCATCAGCCGGCTCGCTCTCGACCCGGACCCTAGCCCCGGAGTCCTCCTGGTCGCTACTAATAACCGTGGCTCTGAAGAAGGCGCAAGGGCGCAATTAGTCTTTGATTTTTAAAAAAAAAAAAGGATGAAAGTTCGGTGTAATATCAGGAAAAGGCGCTTACCCGGTGTTCACCGGGAAGTCCGAGGGAAAGCCGTCACTAGACCCGGAAGAGACTGGAAAATGGCAAGAAAGACCTGGGATTATGTTACAAAGGAACGATCGGAAAGAAATTTTGTTTACAACAAATACCAGGGTGTTGAACCGGGGGCGGCGAAGCGACCGGGTTAGGGGTCTCGTTGCCCGGATGATTCCGGGTTACTCGGCGCCTAGTCGCGGGCGGCTCCTTCAGTTACGATCAAAAGGGGGTGGAGATGGGGTTAGCCCCGGAGTGACGTTATGGAAACAGAAAACCAAAGTGTGAGGAGATGAAGTAAAAACCTGGAGGGCTATCCTCTGGGATTTCCTCTTTGTTCCGGCTTTGGTGGCCGGCTCCGGCTCTTCCTCCTCGCTGGTGGACCCGCCCCTGCTGTCTGTTCTTCTTCTTCGCTTTGGTCCTCTCGCTCTGAAAAATATCCGAGTTCCCGCATAAAGAAGAAGAAGTGGCAGGATATAACGTGTGCAAGGGAATCAAGTGTGTACCTTCATTCGAGTCAATGACATCGTCTTCCTCCTCCGCGTCTTCGGAACTAGGAGAGGTGTCGACCTTCCAGAAGGCGTCATCGGCCTGAGGAGAGAATGCCAGAGTAATGGTTAATATCAAGACAAGAGAAGCGGATAAAAGTAAGCTGTCAGAAGTCAAAATCAAAAGGCAGGGAACTTACTGCGGGGGCTGGATTCTCGAGGGTAAAAGGTTCTAATCCGGCTATGCCCCGGATTACCTCGAGTTTCTCTGTCAGGAAACCCTTAATCGTTTTGTTGATGTCACCCGGAGCAAGGGTGCTGGTAGAGAAGCGGATTGGGTCCGTGGTTTGACCCGAGTATTCGCACATCAGCTTCTCACGAAGGGAGTTTGGCTGAATGCGGAAGCTAACCCAGGTCTTCACCAGGTTTAGTCCGATGAGGCCGCGGACAAGATGGAGATCCTAGCTAACAAAGGCAAGATCGCCTCCCTGTCTGAGTCAGGGGCGAAGGCGTTGAATTTCTCGGAGATGTCAAGTTGACCCTCCGAGTAACCCGGCAACTTTTTTTCGCCGGGTGGAGAGGTATCCTGGCAGTAGAAGTAAGAAAGCTGCCAGTGTTTTACGTGAGAATTGAGAGAAATGGGAGGCATAAGGGAGTTCTTGCGGCGCTGGATAGAAACCCCGCCGCAAGTAAGAAGTGCGCCGTCGCCGCTTTCGCGACACGGCTTGCACTGGAAAAGTTCGACAAAAAGAGCCAGACTTGGCGGAGTGCACAAGTAAGACTCGGAAAGAACGATAAAATGGGAGATGTTTAAAATGGAGTTCGGGCCTATATCAAAGATACGGAGTTTGTAGTGGTCTAAGACGTCACGGAAGAAGGGATGACCCGGAGGCCTGAAGCCCCGGTCACGTGTTCAACGAAGCATATTACCTCATCCGTGGCTGGAGAAGGCCGGGTTTCGTTGCCAGGTGCTCTCCAGCGGATGGATTCCTGTGGAGGTAGGATTCCAAGCTCTACCAATTCCTCCAGTTTGGTCTTGGTGATGGAGGACTTCCCCCAGTTGGCTGAAATGGCGTTTGTGGATTTAGCCTTAGCCGGCTGTTTCCCCTGCCTCTTGGGCGCCATGGGATTGACCTGGTGAAACATTGAGGAAAAGGACGTAAGAAACAAAAACTTGGAAGTTAGCAGGTAAGTAGCTATCGGCAATTTAAACGTAATCCGGCTATTGCCTCGCCGGGTTAAGTATGGTTCGTCCGGGTATCAAGTGACTTTACAAAACCCAAAGAGCTTTCCGCAAAAGCAAATGTTTGGAGAAGCTAGGGGGATACTTATACGCATACTATCTGCGAATGAGCCGGAGAAGTAAGATTTTCTGAGGAGGGAGAGCAAAGTCGGAAACTCTAGATGGCCCGAGCCTAGATTGGGGATCTTATTTCTAAATTTGTGACCAAATTAGTGATTACTGGAGTTAGGGGAGCAATACAAGCTATAAATCCTATCTATGGGAGTGATTATAGTGGAAATCGGTGAGTTAATTTGGCGCAGCCCGAGAAATCGCGGACCGCTCGATTCAGATCCAATCTGAGGAAGAACTAAGAAATTGCGAGAATAAGCTGGAGGGTGTAAGGAACTTACCGAAGAGGATTGGAGTAAGGCCTTGCGGAGACAGATAGCGCAAGATTCGTGCCCTTTCGTGACCGTTGGCCGGCGAATCGGAGGCTTGGCGGCGGATTCGGGAGCTGGAGCGGTTCGTGCGGTGGCGGAGCGCAAACGAAGTCGGATGGGCTCCGGCGAGATGCGTGGGGTTCCCGTGGTGGCACTCTGCGAGCTCGAGCTTGGGAAGAAGTGGAATGGGGGAAATGAGCCGTTAAGAGTTGGATTTGCTCATTGGTCTTTATTTATAACCGGCCGGGTGGAAAGGCTTGGCCTAACGGTCGAGACCCGGGGAATGCGGAGTAATTGGTGGTTTCGAAATTTGAAAGGCACATTTTATGCGCAGGCCAATATGATCCAGAGAAAAAGGAAGGGGAAATTGCCTTCCCTGTATCAGCGGTAGTTATCAAGAAGGATGTGGAGTCAGGGAGTTTCCTGTTGAGATTTAAGTTTGAGAGATTAAGGAAGAACCTAAAAAGAAGAGCCGGGTTTTTACCTGGCTTCCTTGGCGCCAGTCTCGGCTATTCATAGACGCGCTGCGTGTTTGCATCTGATATTTCTGTAGGGAATAGCCAGCGCTTCGAAGAGTAAATCTTGGAAGCCCAAGCTATTCTGGGGACTACTGATGAGGGGATAGTAACTCGGTATGCCAACCCCAGGTGTAATCCGGCCCAAACGGCGTATGGACCAAATCCGGCTAAGGACGCAGAAGCTTCTGGAAGGCCCAGGGCTTGTAAGGATCGTAACCCGGATTGTGGGTTACGATAAGGAAAGCTAGGATACGTATGTAGAGTTCGAGTAGGACTCAAGGAGCGCTTTGTATGGCGAGCCAAAGGGGGTATGAGTACTATATAAACCAACCCCTAGGCTTCGCCTGAGAGAGATTCAAGTCATAACTGTAACACCTATTATCGAGTATCCAGTATAATCATATCGAGATCCGGCGAGTTGTGTTCCGGCTCTTAGATTGCTTTTCGCCATGTCTTCCTTCAAGCTAAACCCTCTCCCAAATACCTGTGTCGACTTGCCCCTAGATCAGTTACCCCCGGTAACATCTGCCGTGATTATCCCACGACAGTGCGCCTATGCACACCTGATACCAACGTCGTACCCTGTAACGTACTTTTAGTCCGTGATATGCTTTGCGGCTTTCCTGGCCTTTTGATAACCGTATTGCTTGCCTATTCTTTGAACTTTTTCTCGATACCCGATTCTCTATTTTGGCTCCCTTCGTAAGACTCGGTTTTCCGAGTACCAGGGGCTTTGATACGTGGACTTTTTCTTTAAGTCCCCAAGACTCGGATGGTGAGATTTTTCGAACTGCGATAGCCAAGTAGTTTGTTTCTGTTTCGAAGTCCCCAGTCCCCAGGACCAAAGTCCGAGTCATGGGGGTGTGGCCTTTCTCAGAGAACAAATTATTTTTTACTGAGTCGCAAGCCTAAAAGCCATTCCGTGTGAATACTGAAGTTATGCTTGATAGTTGTTGAGTTTCCGGCTTTTAGCCTTGTACTCTGCATAAACTTGTGGTTTAGATGGCCCTTTTGACTATCTTGTACTGTAAGCCGGCTTTCGCGTGGATACCATGTTGTTACATCCATACGAGAACAGTGTCAGGCAAGTCCCATTGGGCTTCATGGCTGATTGTAATCGTAAGCGAACGAATCATGCCACTTTAGTGCGAGTCACATCGAGCTTAAGTAAGAAAAGTCAAGAAAATTTGGCTCCTTTGTCCAGTTATAAGATTGCAGCCGTACTCGTTTGCGAATAATCGGCCCTTATAACTTATAGGCATCAAGGCCGGGTCTTTTGGGTTGCTAGCTGGGCTACTTGAGCCGCCAGCCCCCGAGACATGTATACACTCAACATTCTTAATGATACGGAAATACTGATGCCACGTGGATACTACTTACTTGTAATCAGGCTGTAACGAAATAGGACTGATAACCATCTCTTTATTTGCTGCGAGAAAGTTTGGATCAGCAGGCCGCCTCATTAAAAACCTTCCAGTCCCCTTAGGTACCCTGGGTAGGAAAAGAGCGCGTCTGAAACCTGCTGCCCGTTACATTGTTTAGTTCTTCGTGGCACCGGTCCCGAACTGGCGTGACCGGTGCACATTCTCCACACGTTAGACTTTTTCATGACGAGTACCGGGTTTGCTAGCCAACCCGGGTAAGGTGTTTCCATGACATGGCCGGTTGTGAGTAACCCGGCAGCTTCTTCTTCTGTGGCGGATTGTTGGAGGGGTCATCCTTGACAAAAGCCACCATTTTAGCATCTTGTGTTACCTTGGATTTTGCTCGTTCGCCTTCAGTACTCGGCCTTTTTGATGTGGCTCTACCCTCCGGGTCTGCTTGAGACCGGTACTGCTTGAGTTCTTCTTTTCTACAGGCCTGCTCGGCCATTGCTGCATCTCCTTCGTCGCATTCAGCTGCTATGTCTCGATTTCCATGTATGGTAATGGTCTTCTTGGGACCCGGGATCTTTAGCTGTAGATATACGTAACACGGCCTAGCCATGAATTTGGCGTAAGCCGGCCTTCCAAATAACGCATGATAAGGGCTGCGCAATTTGACTACCTCAAAGGTAAGCCACTCAATTCGATAGTTATCCTTTGACTCTCCAAAGGCTACCTCCAATGCGATTTTTTCCTCGGGGCATGCTGAATGACCCGGCACTATCCCATGGAAAACTGTTGAGCTTTTTTGCAGCTGAGATTCCTTGAGACCCATGCGTAGGAAGGTTTCCCAATACAGTATATTGATGCTGCTTCCACCATCCATTAAAACCTTTTTCAGTTCGTACCCATTGACTTGCGGTGCGACTACTAGTGCCAAGACTCCTGGGTGCTCCACTCTTTCTGGGTGATCCCTTCTGCTCCATGTTACCTCCTGTTCTGACCATCTCAAGTACCTCGGGACAGCTAACGAAACTGAGTTGACCGCTTGCTTCAGTATCTTTTTGTCCTTGTTAGAGCCTCCTGTGGTGTGCACATGATATTGACCCAATTGTTTGGGGTTAGCTTGGAAACCTCCTGCCCCCCCTTGGTTATTACCTTGATTTCCAGCCGCCGGATTACCGGCTGGGGGGTGGGCCGTTGCCCGGGTTTGCCCCTGGACCCGGCCCTCCTCCCCGTCCTGCACCTCGCATAGCTCTGTGCACTTCCTCATTTTTCCATCTTTGTAAATCGGCGCACTGTTCTAGGGAGTGGTTAGCTGGCCTGCCATTCCTGCTGTGCTTCGGGCATGCCATCCTGAATATGTCCCAATTGTTACCCGGCCTTGGTGGACCTTGATAGTTTCCTCCATTGTGGTTACCTCCGTTGAAATTTCCTTCTGCTCTGGGTCTCGAAGACCCGGCTTCTGTGTTGGCGACAAACTCGGAGCCTCCTTCGAACGGGCGCTTGTTCTGGCTATTTCCGTTATTACCTGATGCTGATCCATTGCCGGTTCTTCCGTTATTGCTTGTGTTTGCTTTTACCTTCTTGTCATCAGCTTCTTCTTCTGTAGTATCTGTCGCAGCGTGTTTGTTGCACGCATCCATCAATTCTCCCATTGTAACCTCCGACACATTTCGACTGGATTTCATGCGAGTTAACTTTTGCACTAAAGGTATATACTTGCATGTTTTTGCCATGGCCTGTAGTGCATCCTTGGGCTGGATATCCGTGATGAGTGAAGTATCTCCATAACCCGGCGCACCCAACTACGCGCCGATTCTCCCTTCTTGGACGCATCGCTCTAGATCATCAATAGTGAATAATTTCCTGCAGGTCCCGTGAAAGTGCTTGACAAACGCGGTCTTCAATTCCTCCCAAGACTTGATCGATCCTTCCGGCAAATTGGTGAACCACAATTTTGCTGCTCCTTCCGACATCATCAGGTACATAAACTTGGCTTGGAGGTTCTCGGACGCGTTGCGAATTGACATTGCCATCTCGTAACTGCTTAGCCATGTTTCGGGATCCATAGTTGGCTCATAATTCACTACTTTCCCCGGCTCTTTGAATTTTTCCGGGTAAGGTTCAGCTCTGATACTGTCCGAGAGACACTTAGGTCCTGCCAGAACGGTTGAGGCCGGCCTGGCTCTGGAAACGTGTGATACCGCGGGGGGCGCGGCTGGGCGCGATGCTGCGGGAAGCCCATGCGCTGCAGACCCGGCCGCGGCCCTCCGAGCCCTAGAACTGTCCACGACGGCCTGTGCTGCTGATGCTGCCTGAGCGGGGGAGGAGGCGGCATTTGTTGCTGCTCTTCCCTCCGTCGCGCTGAACTTGTTTGGATATTCCCTTGCTGTTGACTGACGTATGGGCGTGCATACCGCTTCTGTGTGATCCGGATAATTGGCTTGCTGTGCCACCGCAGTGTGCAACAGATCAATGGCTTGACGAGTCTTCTCTGCATGGGGCGACTCTCCCACAGGGATTTGATTCAACGCGAGTGTCGCTGCATATACATTGTCCATGGGGTTATTGTAGTGGCCGGCTGGTGTGCGGAACCGTGATGGTGGCGGTGGTGGTAGGTCGTTGCGGTTGTGACTCTAGTTTGTGGTGGGGGTAACCCGGTCCGCTCATTCGCCGGATGTGTCGCTGTTGTCACCTGTTGGGGTGCGGTTCCCTGGTTCGCCACTGGTATCGGCTGGTCCTGAGGTGTAACAAATAAATTAGCCGGATTAATAACCCCGCCCATTGCTGGTAACCTGGTGTGGTGCCTTTGATGTATTCTAGACGTTTCCTCTCGGAGCCGGGTTTCCAACGCATCTAGCTCACGCCGCCGCGTGGCCATCCCTTGCCTTTCTGCCTCTACCTGCCTTCTTTGCTGCTCCAGCGCACGACGAGCCACATCCAGATCCCTGACGCGTTCCGCTGCGTTCTCCGGAGTGATAACCGTTGCGAGAACCGTGGGGTCTAGAATCAGATTATTATCGAATAAGGCCGAGTGGCGCGGGTTCGAAGGACCCGCGCCTGGTGTCCGGTTTTCTAAGAATCCGAACGTATTTGCATGCAACTCTTCATCCGCTGCCCTGCTGGTTACTGATGCCGACTCTCCATCAACCCGGGCCAAGACCGGGTCTCCGTTAGCCGCGCCCTGTTGCTGGGCCACTGCCTGAGCCGCCCCGACTGATGCCGCGGTTGCGTTTCCTTGGTTGAGATTGGCCGCGGGGGCCGCATAGACTGCAACTCTGCGTACGATATCCGGTGTAAATTCATGCTGTTCTTCCTCATCGTTCTCCTCATACCGATTTTCCAGTAGATCCATGATAGACCCGGTATCATCTTCTCTTTCGGCCCGGTCGCGTGGGGTCCATGCCGGCTCCTCCGGCTGTTCCCACTCCGCGATGGGTTCTTCTGCCGGATGTGTCGTTCCAATCGATTCTTCATCATCTGATCGGATAGACGTGGCTTTTCTTGGCATAGAATCAGATCCAACGTTGTCAGGGATCGAATTGGAAGTACATACCATACCAATGAAGACGCTGATCCGGCCGATTGTCACGACGGATCCGGATTCGAGGTGATCCGACTCTGGCCCCCAGCCGGAATCGTCCACCATCTTTTCTCCTTCGTGGTCGATGTAGATTTTGCCGATGACAAGATTCTCCATGCCCTTCCGAGCTTCTCCCGTGATGTAAACACCTTTGGACGCAGGCCCCACGGTGGGCGCCAACTGTCGTGGGATAATCACGGCAGATGTTACCGGGGGTAACTGATCTTGGGGCAAGACGACAGGTATTTGGGAGAGGGTTTAGCTCAGAGGAAAACATGGTGCAATTCGATCTGGTAGCCGGCAATCAAAGTCGCCGAGTCTCCGATCTTGATATAACAACTCAACTCTGGATTACACTGGATGCTCGATAACAAGCGCTATATCTAGGGTTCTTAGATCTCTGTCTAAAACTAGACCTGGGGGTCGGTTTATAAAGCACCCGTACCCCCTGGCTTATTCCCCAAGGCGCATCCTGGATCCTACCCGGACACGGCGCACAAACCCTAGCTTTCCTTTACAGTAACCCACAATCCGGATTACTGGGCCTACAAACTTGGGCCTTCCACAAGCTTCCTTATCCTTAGCCGGATCCTGCGCACCGTCCTTTGGGCCGGGTTACTCCTTGGAGTTTGGCCTACCGGGTTATCACCCCCCCCCCCGTCAATACCCACTCCTCTAATTACTTGGCGATGTTGTTTTGCTTGGGGGTCATTCTCCGACGGTTGGATCACTCGCAAGTATGTTGTGGCTGCGAGGACCGCGGCAGCAAGAGTCGTGGTTGCACGTTGCCGTCCTCGTCGATGATCATGAATGAGGATTCAAGGCTTCGAGTAGTTCCACTGATAGACTCCTGCTCCATGCGCGTCTTCGAGACATACTTTCTGTTTCTGTTTGGCGGGGTCCCGTCGATCCACGAGTCCCCGAGGATTGTGCTGCTCTGCGGGCACTTGAAGCTTCTGCCGCGCGTCTGCTTATGTCGAGTGCCCGGTTCACCCGTATCACTTCCTGGTTTTTCTTGGACATGAAGTAGTGATAGGTTGTCAGATCTTCTTGAGTGGCGCCTGGTTCCAGCGTGAGATTGCTTTGCATTGCTGCTTTTGTCTTGACCCATGCCGCTCGCGAGACGTTGACAACTTGTGTTCCACCTTGCTGGCCGCCGTTTCGATGGGCTCTTCCGTCAGGTCTGCCATGTAGACATGGCCCACGTAGGGTTTGCGAGTCTCTGGGGCGGACCAGTCGCCATCGTCGAGATCGGCGGATTCTTCAACTGCTATTGAGAAGTCGAGATCGTTGAGGTAGACTGGTGCGAGGCTCGACTCCGAGCGACAATGGGAATCGGCGAGTGGAGACGTAGGGGTCGTCGTACTCGAGATCAATTCAGCTCAGATTCGGCGGGTGCCGAAGAGTCGGGGAAGCGCAATATTCCCTCCTTGCAGGCGTGATGGGATGCCTTGACGTGAGGCTAGCGTTGATAAATCCCAAGAGAAAGATTGTGAAGAGTGTAGCAGCAATTTTCCCTCAGAAAAGAAACCAAGACTGAATCGGCCAGTAGGAGGACAAACAATCTTTGAAGGTTGATGCAACTGAGGTGGCAGGGCGCACTACCGGTTCAACAACACCATGGAAACTACACAACACAATCAAATCACTATGTCCCAACGTAGCAGTGAGGTTTTCAATCTGACCAGTTTTGCTGAACACAAAGAGGTTAAATGTATGGTGTGGAAAACAGTAGGAACATTATGAAAGCAGTATGAAAGCAGTAGGTGTTTTATCAGTATGAGGAAAATGGACCGGGGTCCACAGTTCACTAGTGGTGTCTCTCCGTGAAAGATAAATAACATGTGTGGTGAACAAATTACAGCTAGGCAATTGACAGAAATGAAGGCTGCACCGTAGTGCATACGCAAGACATAAAGAGTACTATGTGATTCATGCGGGCATTACAACAAAATACATAGACCGTCATCCAACTACATCTATGACTAATAATCCACCCTCCGAATATCATCAGAACAAACGCTGGGTATTAAGTTGCAAGCAACAGATAATTCCAGTAAGCAAAGTGTGTAATGTAAACAATAACATGATCCTTAGACAAAGCTTTGTTGTTTTCTCCCTAATGGCAACGCCATATCCTCCATCCTTCACATTTCTGTCACTCGAGCACAGATGCAAAGGAGGCATGAACCCACTATTGAGCATAAATACTCCCTCTTGGATTTACTAGCATCTACTTGGCCACACCATCTACTAATAATGGAGAGCATGCAAGATCATAAATAACATAAGAATGAAGATAATATGATAGATTGATAATCAGAAGACATAACATTCAACATTCATCAGATCCCAGAAAATACAACATGTAGCTTTACTAAAGATGATCTCGATCATGTGAGGCAGCTCACGAGATCTAAACATGAGGCATCAAGTGGAGGAGACAACCATCTAGCTACTGCTATGGACCCGTAGTCCAGGGATGAACTACTCACGCATCACTTCGGAGGAGAGCATGGTGGTGTAGACCCCTCAGGTGATGAATTCCCCTCCCGGCAGGATGCGGGGGAACGCTCCAGAACCCTCCTGATCTCGAGATGACGATGACGGCGGCCTCGAGTGTTTTTTGGAACGAAGTGGTATATCTTTAGGGTTTACGTCTCGGGGGGTATAAATAGACGAAAGGACAAAGGCGGTGGAGGCCTGGGGGGCCCCACACCACACCACGGCGCGGCTAGGGGATGCGCCGCCCTATGGTGTGGGCCCTCTGTGGCCCCCCGGGTCTCTTCGAGACTCCGTGGAACCCTCGGGAATTCTAAAGCTTTCGCGCTTCAAATTTTCCAATTTCGAGAATATTTCCAGAACAACTTTTCTGAAACAAAAAACAACAGAAAACAGGGAACTGGCTCTGTGGCATCTTGTCAATAGGTTAGTACGTAAAATTGATAAAAATGACATAAAGTGTATAGCAAACATGTGCGAAATAATAAGAAAACAACATGAAACATCAGAAATTAAGGATACGTTTATGACGTATCAAGGCGCGGAAGCGGAAGTCGCAAACGTCAGCCTGACGCCCTCTTCGAGGCCGCTGAACGTCGGACGAGAAGCCGGCGAGTGGGGCGTGTAGACGAACGACCCGAAGCAGATCGACTTCATATGATTCAACGATCCAGAGCTCCAGTTGAAGCCCGATGCAGATGAGACTGGTGAGGCCATAGATCCACTTATATTCATAGAGAGTTTTAATCTTGTCTTGCAATGCTCTCAGTGTTTTTTATTACCTTGGCCACACAGTTGTTTTCACCTCCAAGAGAGTTTTTATATGCTAGATGGTAGGTTCATGCCTCCCTTACATTTATGATCGAGTGACATAAACGTGACGGATGGGAGATGTGATGTTGCTACTAGGGAGAAAACAACGGTGCTTTTTTACGGATGAGGAACACTGCTTACCTTACATACTTATTTTTAATGCATTTGTTTGTTGCACACAAAGCAATCACTTTGTTGCTGCAACTTAATACCAGAGAGATTTGCTGGATAGCTTTCTTGAGGTGGACTTTTAGATATGAATGCATGATGGATATGGATCCATATACCTTGACGATATGCCTAGAATGTTAGAACCTGTGAACTATATGTCGTCATAATAGTACTGTTATACGTTCATGATTTTTAAATTTCCCAGCTGTAACTTGTTCACCCAGCATGTTTTTTTAGAGACACCACTAGTGAACCTATGGCTCCCAGCCCTATTTTTCTCGTATCTGCAACCTTCTTTTAAGCACGTTTCATTTTTTGTTTTCTCGCTGTTCTGCTTTTACTTTTATTGTTTTCCAAGGATCTATGCGTTTAATTCTCTCATTTTCAGCAAGATCGGAAGATTGACAACCTTCCGGAAAGTTGGGGGAAGAGGGAGTTTGTGTTTATGTGCAGGTTCCAAGCTTGTTGACGCGCCAGACAACAAGCAACCTTCTCCAAGACTTCAAAGTCCTACCGGTTCGATAAACCCTTGTTCCTTAATTGGGGGAAATTTTTCGCTGGACTACATCAATTCCTTCGCTTGGGGTCTCCCAACGAGCGTGTGATCACGTCAGCATGAAGTGTTTTTTCTGCCACCGTTGCTGGGGACTTCTATCTTGCTGCAAGGGGAGTCTCACACTTCCACTCTCTTTCTTTTGTTTTGTTCTTTCTTAGTTTACTATTGTCCTTGTTTCAATAATGGACCATAAAGTAGAGTTCATTTTGAACATTGGAGTGATTTTCAAAAGTGGAAGGAAAGGATTCTCTTTTGGATAAAGACTCTTGACCTTCACCAGGCATTGTACGATGGGCCTCAGAGTTTCTATAGAGAATTCAGCTGAGGAGAAGGAAAAATTATGATCTAAAAGTAGTTGAGTGGGAGAAGTCGAACAAAGTTTCATTCTTGATTATGAAGCACACTATCTCCTCTAAGATAAAGAGTGCAACTCCCGATTCAATGTATGCCAAAGAGTATTTGGCCGCCATTGATAATATTTTAGGGTTGTATTACCCGTTGAAAACGGGCTTTAAGGGGTTTTGCTACGAGGACAATAGAGAATAAAGCATTATGAGATTTGTTTTGTTTATTCAAATGAACCTTTTGTTCTTTGCAATGCAATCTTTTTTATGTTTTCTTACCATGTGGTGGGAATTCTTATGTCCTTGATGAATTAATGGTTTGTAACCATGGTATGTGCCATGGCACTCTTAAGATGTAAGTGAATAATGAGACCTCTTCGAAATTGTGGCCATGTTTATTTACCACATTTTTTAGGTGGGTGGGGGGGGGGGAAGAAATATCTCATTGAATATGAGAAATGCTTTATGTTTTAATTCTCTGAGTAAGATGGAACCAACGAGAAGTCTTATTTTGGAGAATGAATGATTGAATGGATAGAGTGAATGAAAATCAATTGAAGGTTATGTCTCCTCTTAGAATATAAAGTGTTTTTATTCCCCTTATGAGAATTATGGATCACACATGAATGTCAAAGTGGCAAGCTTGCTAATATAATATTGATTATGATGTGGCTCATGGTTATATTTCTGACCAACGTTGTTTATATTCATGTCTCACACTTCACTTAAGCTGCAAGTTTTGTCGGTATCATGTGTCTCATGGTTATATTCCTGACCAACGTCATTTTATGATCATGTGTCGCAGCTCATGAAGTTCTTTTCCATCTTCTGGCCAACGGTGTTTTTGTTTTGAACTGAAATGATTGTTATCACGATTTTGGATATATTTTCGATTTTCTTTTAAAGTGATCATAAGGAAACCTGGAGCATATGAACATGAATCTTAAGGATAAATCCATTAGATCTTTGTTCACATGCATCAACTAAGTTGAGAAGAAATACCTAATTCAATACTTTGTGTTGATACTCAACACCTTCTCTGTGATTGATAATGTGTGTGAAAGGTCATCTTAGAGGATTATGTGATAATAGGCTCTAATGATGCATGGAACTCAATAGAGTTTTCTCAGTGAGTTTTTGTGACGCTTGTGCTATTATTATAACATACGCTTGTGTTAACTAAGTTAACAATATATGTAACACAACCCTTAGGTTTTTTCATATAAGTGAAGTTAACATATGGGTATGTTGCCTAAAGAAATTATATTATGAAATAAGACAAGCGTTGGGACACTCATACCATAAGACGAGGGGGAGTAAGATTACTACCTTGTGAAGACGAAATGATTTTTGGTTAGCCAGAAAAATTTCTATCTTTTATTGTGATATAAAGGACCTTGGTGATGTCTCATACTTTGGTTGTATTGAGTTTCACCAAGATATTGGTCCAAAATGAGTATAAGTTTTATTGCGACGACATACATCGATAGAGTGCGAAATAAAATAGTGTGCACTAGCACTATGTCGCACCTGCTACTGAAGTAAAGGCCCTGAGCATGTGCAAACATGTGTTCGCACATGGCCCCACCTAGATAGGTATCTCTCCATGTTAGGTTAGAAAAAATCAGTTATGTCCGTACATCTGAGCGGCTATGGCTAGTCGCTAAAGAAAAGGACCAAAGGCTCGGCCTGTATGACTCCATTCCATGTATGTGTATTTAGATTTAGTGTATGAGCAACTATTTGTGTATAAGGCCCCATTTTCTTGTCTTGCACCGGGGCCCTCACATGTCAGGGCCGGCCCTGGTTAAGGGAAATCAAGGTGGACATTTTAGTGTCTAAGGAACCATTATGACCTGATCAGATAATGTTAGTTTCTTATGCTTCAGCTGTTAGAAACAATGTAAGTATTCAAGTATGAAAGCACCCTACTTATGATTGGGATAATTGGCAAAGGTACAAATAAGTCCAGAAATGGGCTACTGGAAGGCCGCCAAGAGTCTTGCACATATGCAAGGCAATAAAGTTTACATACTCACTAGTAAAAAGTCTGGTAACCTCGATATGGTGGGTTATTCAGACATTGTTTGTGTGAGATGTGTGGATATTAAAGTTTCACGTTATGTTACATCCCCACTCTCGCATATGGAGCTATATCGTGCAAAAGCTCTAAAATAACTCGAATGACAGTAATGATGCAAATTTATCATGTAACATGTTAAGAGGCTAAAGGGCAGGTTGTATGTCAAGAAGTTTTAATCCCGCAATTAAAGTGGTAGATAGTATTTCTAAACCACTTACTGCCATATGAGCACGCGGTTTTCTACGTGAGTAACAATAAGTCAAATGGTGTTGCCAAAACCATTGACGATATGTTTCGTGTTGTGAGAGATAGAATCCAGGATCAAGATATGGATGTTAAGCATACGAATAAGATTTGTATGTTCTATGAATCCGTCATTTAAGACTTACCACCCATATTTAAGATTACGTTGCCGGCATGGGTTGCTACAAAGCTTTTTTATTTTGGAAATAAGGACCGTTGAATAATCCAACTCCCATATAGTGTTATGTTTTCCATTTCAACATAGAATGGTATACTATAAGTATTGCATTGTTTTCAAGGATCCATAAGGCGTCGCTTAGGCGTCAGAGCACTCCCAGGACGTAAGGCGTCGAGCTCGCATTAGAGACTAGCCTAAAGCGTCTGTTTTTGTAGTTAGGGCGTCCAAATCGTCCGATTAGGCGTCCTAGTGCTTGCTTTAGCCAAAAACAGATGCCTCGGGCAGGGGCCGGGGCCACACGGGTCAGAGAGGAAAGCTGCCTCACGTGTCAACACAGAAGCAGGAAAGATTCCTTCCTTGCTAACAGATAACGAGGAGGAGGGAGAAACTATAAACAAACATATCCAGTCCTACAGGGAAAGGGGTCTTTCTCGACTTTTAGTGACAGCGGCCAGAGCAGATCCTCCTCCTCTTCGGCAGCTTCTCCTCCTCCTCTCATGAAACTCACCCCTCCCATCCCCGTCAGCTTCTTCCTCTCCTCCTCCTCTCCTGCAGCTCATCCCCCTTCCGCAACAGCTTCTTCCTCTCCCCCTCCTCTCAGGCAGCTCATCCCCCCATCTCCAACAGCTTGTTCCTCACCTCCTCATCTCTGACAGCTCACCCCCCATCTCCAGCAGCATGTTCCACTCCTACGCAGACCAACCAGCAAGATATGGCTCCCCTCCTCTCCTGTGTTGTTATTCTAGACTCTACAACCAGGAATTGCATATGTGTGTGCCTACCAAATCATACTCTCTTTTGTTTCTCATAACTGTCTAAGGTGTCGCCTTGCCTTATGCTTTAGGCTTAAGCGTTGAGCCCCCCCTCCCCCCAGCGCCTTGCCTTACCGCCTTAAAAACTATGGTATTGAGGTTTAGTGTCATTTGATAGGCCCTTGTAACACCTTACTTTGGTATGTTGTTCCTCTTGCGAGTGAGCTTATGATGTTTGTTAACCTTGCGATCAAGGGGGAGAATGTTGGAATATGATCTTGGGTAACAACCTGAGAGAAATTAGGGGGTTTGACCCCGTACCCTTTCACGTAGAAGCCATGATCGGAGGCCTCTAAAAACCAACAACTTTGGACCTTATCCCCATCCCTAGCACTCGATATAAAAGGAGAAAGATAGCACGTCGTAGAAACCCAATAGAAACAGTGCCTATCTGAACCACCCGATCCAAAAGTTCTGCTAAGGGGCTGGAAGACCGAGTCTACCAGCGGCCGCGTCCATGGGCTTCTCCATCGACAACGAGTCTACGACCATGACTACCCCCAAAAACTTCAACATCAAGTCATGCCTGCCCCAAGCAGGCAATCGCGTCTATCCCAATATCCAGTAAGTCAATCCCCTAAGGAAAATGCTGTGAATCACCCGGGGGAACGTTGTGTTCCGTCCCCCGGGTCGGTGTCCGTTGGATACGAGCGACGTGGGCGGTTAGATTAGGCGCACGTCCCCGCCGGTTTCGCGTGGATTAGGACAACACCCGTATTTGTTACTCCGTTGTTTCCCATTTTTATCGCTTGCCGTTACGTTTCCACTCGCGCGGCGCGGAGGCGGCGACGAAGGCGAGGTGAGCGACGCGGGCGGCGACGGTAGGCTTCGCGGGCGGCGACGAGAGGCGACGCCGTCGACGCGGTCGCCCTCCTTCTCCTCCTCCTCTCCGGCTATTCCCTGAGGTTCTATTCCTTTCGCCTCCCTCCTCCTCTCCGGCTAGGCCCCCCTCTGTCATCACCGGCGACATCTCGTAGGTAGGGTAGCAGTCGTGAGCGCCGGCGGGCGGCGGAGCGGTCGCGGGTCTTTGCGCACTCCGGCGCCCCCCTGCCTGAGCCCTATCCTGCTCTCAGGCGCCCCCCTACGTGACCAATTTCGCCTTAATTTGCATCAACGCCGGTAGCTAGGGTTACGCAGCGGATTCGAGCGGCGGCGCTGTTGCAGGTCTGCGAGGACTCCGGCGCTCCCCTGCCGCGCCCAATTGCTGTCTCAGGCGACCCCCTGCCCTTGACCACCGTCGTTGCTCCAGGTTGTTGGTTCTGAGCAATAGTTGCTCCTAATTTTTGCTACAATAGTTAGTGCCCAACTTCTTCAGTAGCAATTATTTGTAGCAAAATGCTCCACTCCACTCCACCTAACTTGTGCTTATTCCCTGTTTGTTCTTAATTGTTAGTTGTCTTTTTTTAGCAAATTGCAAATTATTTTAGCATATTTTAGACCTTTTGAGCATATTTTTAGTTGCTCAACCACATTCGACACCCCGTGTACACATAACCGTGTTTGTAGCAATTTCCTTTTCCTTTTAAGTTTGAACCGTACGTGTAAGTAGTTGTATTTTCTGAACTTCATCTATTCTTTTTGCAGGTTTTTGGTGTACTTACTCGGCCTCCTAGTGTATCTGCTTGCAATTTGTAATCAGCAGCGCAATGGAGGTTTGTTCTATTACTGCATTCTTTTTTGCTTCTGTTGTACATTTTGTGTGCTTCTTTTGTTTCCTTTTTTTGTTCATAGTTTTGCTTTTTTTTGCTGATCAGGGGCAGTATTGGGTCAGCAAGGACCGATTCGCTGCCAAGCGTTTGCTGAAGTGCGCAAATGATCTCTCACCGCGGAAGCGAGAAATTATTGAGCAGCACAGCGCTTTTGCCTCACTTCTCAATATTTCTCCTTTCAATGTCCCCAACGAGCTGATTGATTTTGTTGCCGTGAACACCGTGGTTGAGCTCCGTGAGTTTCATTATGGATCTAAACGGATAGTTTTCACAAGGGATATTATCAAGAAGGTGTTTGGTCTACGCTCAGGATCAAAGCCTGTTGAGTTGCTCACCAAGAGTGTTCATTCAGACATCAGAGAGGCATACAAAGGCCCGTTGGCGAGGCTTCCCATAGAGAATGCAGCGAAGATGTTGAAGGAGCTTGACGACGGTGAAGAGGATGCCATTATCAGGACATGGGACCTCTTATGCTTTGCGACTGTTCTGAATCCTTCCACCAACAACATGATGTGCTTAGAGTACATAGGTTCCATGAGTGACCCAAAGAGGACCCATGAGTATGATTGGGAGGAGCACATCTTGGAGCTTCTGATGCATTACATTGAAAAAATTCAGAAGAAGAAGGAGCAACCTCTCGAGCTTGATGGCGTTAACCTTCGGAAGGGCTAGCTGAAGGTTGATTCCGAGGAAGCACCCGGTCCTTCGAAGAAGAAGACGAAGGTGAAGAACATGTTTGAATTCTGGATGTCTGGCCCATTGCATGTTCTTGCTGTAAGTTTTTAACTTTTACTTCACATCTTGCTACTTTACTTAATGTTGTTTGCTCCATTAGTTTTAATTTATTGTTGCCTTAGTTAGTTTCTGTTGCTCCATTTTGTTTTATTTCTGTGTTTTGTTTCTGTTATTTATGTTCTAGGTTTAAGGTTTTACCTTTTTCTGTATAGCTTGCTACTTTTCTTAGTTTTGTTTGCTCCATTAGATTTAACTTTTGTTGCTTTAGTTTTTTTTTGTTGCTCCACAGTTCAGTTTTGTGTGTACTAGTTTATGTTTTTTATGTTCTAGCTGTAAGTTATTTGCTACTTTACATAGTTTTTGTTGCTCTTTTAGTTTTATATTATTGTTTCTTTAGTTATGTTCTGTTGCTCCAAATGTTTATTTTTCGCGTGAATTTTTGTTTCTGTTTTTAGTTGCACTTTTTACAGCTGCAGGTTGATTCTTTGTGTGTTTTTTTTCCATATGTAGCTGGTGTACATGGACCACTTGCTAATCCCGAAGAATGAGCACTTCATAAACAATGGGATTCCTAGGGTTTGCTTTGTGACAAGTGAAGATTTCAGTTTCATTGTCAAGATCGACCGCGACAACAAAATCTTGCTGAACAAGACCGTCTTTGGGAGGCGTCCTGTAAGTAGACTCCCATTTGTTGTTTTCTTTTTTGCTTCTTCGTTGTTTGCGTTCCCCTGCCACGTAACAATTTTGTTTTGTTTGATCTCAACGAAAATTTGTTTTTTGGTTGTATGCAGTTCCTCCCGTTATCCAGAACAGTGTATGCGCCTCCCTTGGACAGTTCATTGCCCGAAGAAATTGATATAAATCCGTTCGCATCGCTTAATGAATGGCTTGTTTTCCCCACCATCGAGCAAATTGAGGTTTGTATAGTTTTCTATGTGTTGTTTTTTGTAGGTCATTTTGTTTGTTCATATAGCATTTTTTTGTTCTTCATGTGTATCAAGGTGGCTTTTTCCCCACAATTTGCTACTTTACTTATTTCACTTTGCTCCATTAGTGTTTAAGCAATGCTTTTTTAGTTATTTTATTTTGTTCCATTGTTTTATATCGTGCGTACTTTTTCTGTTTTTTAGTTGTTTTTACATGTCTGCTACTATAATAATTTTACTTTGCACCATTAGTTATTTTGTTTTGTTCTGTCAATGTAGTTGCTCAGTTTTGCTGTTTTTTTGCTTCTTTTTTAATGTAATCCATGTTTCTTCTTCATCACAGGTACCATCTCGTTTCAAGAACATATACGACAAGCACAGGGTTAGTTTCGCTTCAAACGTTGATGCTACTCTCAAGAGTCTCGTTGTAGGCTTGAAATCAATGCAGTCCAAGCAAATGGCTTTGCTTTTGAATGATGTTGAAGCTGCCATGAAGGAAGACGATGGACCTAGTGTTGTGTTTCCAGCTGCTGGGGTAGGACTTGACGGGCAGGGCAATATGGATGGTGACAAGGCTGATTCTGAGTCCGATGATCTCGATATTGATGAGGATCTTGTTGCTGTGGATCCTACGGACTGTGATTCTAATGTTTGTGGAGAAGGCAATGCAAGGGCAGCAGAGAATGAGCAAACCAATGCTACGGAGCTCAATGATGTGCCGCAACCAGCAGTTGTTGTAGGGACCTCTCAGACGGACGCTGATGGTGAGGAACAGGATGCTGTTAGTAGTCCGATTAGAGGTGCTGTTGGTAGCCCAGAAAAAGTTGCTGATGGTAGCCCGGTTCGAGGTGATGTTGGTTGTCCAGATGAAGTTGTTGCTGTTGGTAGTCCAGACAAAGTGGCTGCTGCTGGTAGTCCAGCCATTCCTGCTGCGGTGATTCCACCCATGCCCACTGCCCTTAGCCCACCTAGAGTTGCTGCGGATACTACTTTCATTCCTAGGCCGGCTTCTCCCTCACCTCGGCGCAACATACCAACAGGCTACTGGGATGACTGTTCGAAATTCAATGTGTGGAGCCAAGACAATGAATCTTCCCAAGCCGCTGACCAGAACGATGTTGTGGAAAAGGTCGATGATGTTGCTGCTCCGATAGTTGGAGACAAGGTTGCTCCATCGTGTATGTTCTCCTTCCCCTTTTTCTCTATTTTGTTACATTTTGCATTTTTCATCTTGGTTTTTGTGTGCACTGCCCGCCAAAACAAGATTTTTCAAAGTATTTCTTTTCTGATTCACCTTTTGTTGTTGTGTAGCTTCCAAACCTTGCCTTGACGCCCCCATACCGGAAAATTTGGAGGAGATTCCGGAAGCTGCAACACCGGATCATGGTGACAATACAGGTTTGCCTCGCTGTTCTTTCTACTGGTTTTTTAAAAAAAAATGCTATCTTAGTGTTATGATTTTGCTTCTTTAGATAATTCTGTTTGCTACTTTAGGTAATTCTGCTTGCTACTTTACTTAATTCTGCTTGCTACTTTATCTCAGTCTGTTTGCTACTTTAGATACTTATGTTTGCTACCTTAACCACTAGCTTATTTTTTGTTGGTTTTCCTAGACATTGGGGGCAGCTCAGGTGCTGAAGAGAAGAAGGATGCCAGCACTGGCGTGGTAACTTTTCAAAGGAGGACTAGGCACAAAAGGGCTATGAAAGATGATGCCAAGGCTCCGGTGGCGAAAAATATGAAGAAGCCATCTGCAGATATGGTTGCATTCTACGACAAGTTTGTGCGCCATCCGCGCTATCTCAAGTCTCAAAAGAAGGGGAAAGATGACCCGTGAGTCTTTTTTTTCTGGCCTTTTTTAGCACAGTTTTGTAATTACGTGACATTCTTTGTTTTGCTACTAGCTACTCCTTTTTTGCTTTTTAATTTTGGTCATTGTAGCAACCGGGACACGCCTGATTATGTTTTATTGTTTTTCTTTTCCAGTCCTCCTTTCATTATGATTGGGGGGTCTCACTGTGACTACAGGAGTTTCCACAATTCCCTAGGCCCGAGGAAGTGTCTAGACACTCAGGTTATGTGCGTTTGGTCTGAGAGCTTCAACAAGGATGCTAAAAGAGAAGAGGAAATCAGCACAACCGCTCTGAAAAGATATGTTTTCAATTGCTACTCAACGGTTAGTTTTGTCCTAAGACCTTTTTAGATGCATGCCTCAGTTTGTCCTAAGATCTAATACAACTTTTGCTCTTTTTCTGTTTCGTCATGAGTAGCAAAAGCTCATAGTCAACCCAGCTGCACTTGCGAGAGAGTTCAAAATGCAAAATGTGAAGTTCAAGATCATGAAGAAAGACCTTGTGAGCTATGCTTTCCCTCTTACTACATTATTTTCGCTACGTTGTAATTACATTGGTATTTCTTTTACGAACCAGTTTTTTCGTGGACAATTGTATAACTTTCTGTTTTTTGGACAGAATTGCTCCCACACTTAGTTTTTTATGCTCTTTTAGAAGTTTTTGCTTGCTACATTAGTTTCAAATAATTGCTACATTCATTATCCAGTGATTGTACATTTTCTAATTTGGCTTTCATTTTGTTCCGCTTGCATTTCTAGCTATACTTCCCTGTGGTCAAAGACAACCACTGGATGGTTTGCACTGTCAATTTGATCCATGACCAGTTCCACGTGTTTGACTCCCTGAACCACAAGGACAAGAGCTTTCTCGAGGAAGCAGCAAAGAACCTGGTTTGTTGTTAGAACTGTCTACAAGTATTACATTTTTGTTGTCTTTTGTCTATCACACTAATGTCTAATTTTTTGCTATTTTTAGTTCATTAACTTTGCTACACTTTGCAAAGCTTCTGGAGTGTCAAACCACATAGACATCGACCGCTACACACTTTCCACACCCGCACACCACAACAGAAGACTTAAGATTTTTTTTCTCCTTTTTTGATGCAATTGTACAAGTTTCTGTTTTTGGGGCAGAATTGCTCCCATACTTAGGTTTATATACTCTTTTAGAAGTTTATGGTTGCTACAATAGGTTAAACAAATTGCTACCTTCATGTAACCATTCATTGCACATTGCTTTCGAGTTTGCTGCTAACTATGTCATTTGTTTTCTTTTCTCTTTTTTACAGCTATGACTGTGGCTTCTTCACAATGCTCTTCATTCAGCACTTCGATGCTAAAACCATGTTGCCTTTCTCCAAGGATGACATTCTTTTATATCGCATGGCTGTCGCAGCAAAGCTCATCGAGGAAAGAGACAACAAAGGCAACATTGTCGACATCATGGAGGCTGCCTTGGAGCCTCGGCCGGGGGGGTGTAGACATTTGTAGTTTCCTGTAGCCTGGAGTGACAATCACCACATGTACATTCGTTTTTGCATCATCTAGTTTCGTCGTAGCCTTGGATGGATGGAACAACCTTTCTATATGTGTTTTCGTATTGTTTTATCCCCGCTGGTATCTACTGATCCACGGATTGTGTCAGTTTGTCGAACAAATTACTGTGGCTATCAATGACAAAGAGTTGACGGTGTATTTTTAACCATGTGAATGAATGTAGTTTTTCACCTGCTTGGTTTTTATCTACTAGTTCACATCAAATGAATTCTGTGTAATTTCCTGGCACCTTTTTTTGTGGGTTTATGTTTTTCCTGGAGGTGACCATGTTTTTGCTTCATTAGTTGTATAGTTTTGCTTCAATAGGTATTTTCCAATGCTACAACAGTGAAATCTGGTTGCTACAGAACACCTTTTTATTTTGTATCATACAGAGATTTTCTGAAACCCCTGGACAAGAACAGGTTTTTGCTCTCGCAGAGTAAATCATTTGCTTCAATAACAAATTTGCAATGCTTCAAATGCAATAAAAAGTTGCTACCAACATTTTTTACACAAACAAAAGGTAATAATTTTTTATTTGCTCCAATGCTGACCACATTTTTACATTTGCTCCAACGCAAGAATAAGATATCCACAGAATAATTCTTTGCTCCAATGCAAGGTAACTATGTTTTAAATCGTTCTATACCAATAGTAGCAATGCCATGTACAAGTAAAACCTCCACCCTAACAACTTATTCGTAGCAATATGTTTTCAAAAACATCATCACAAAACAGCTACAGCCTTAGCTCAGCCCAGCAGCTATTCTTTCATCCTCCACCTTTTTAGCAACACAATCTTTCACCGCATGTCCCTCCTCATGACACCATGGACACTTCATTGCTCTCTTCTTTCTAGGTTGCTTGGGCTTCTTCACCGGTGTCTTGTTTGTTGCTTTGGCATCGTTAGCTTGCTTGCGCCTCTTCAAAGTTTCTTCATCGCGTAGCTCAACCAAAGTCTTCCGCCTCTGTTCTTTCATCGTGGGACGTCCTTTAGGTTTTACCCGTTTAGGATTTTTCAGTGTTTGCTCGCCGGTAGCAAATTGCCCGCTGTCACCAACCATTGTTGTTGGTTCATCTTGTCGTGGTCCATTTTGTTGCTCTTCATCCAATCCTGCATCCTCTTCTTGACCTCCTTCAACAACATTTCTTTTTGCTCTTAAGATTGCAGCAACCTTTTTGCTAGCCTCACCCACCATTCCTGAAACAACCTCATAAGCTTCATCCACAAAACAAGCATCAGAGGCAAGCTGATTCATTTTTCTGCATAGCGAGTTGTATTTCAGTGTATTGGTTGGTGGGACACCAAATCTGAGCCCGTTGTCCCCAGGATCAGGTGCTGGTGTTGTTGCTACCGAGGACCATCTGTAGAGCAAGTACCTTTCTGGAATTTTATGGACATTTAGGTGGACCATGACCCTGATGATGTGTGGACATATCAGTCCACACATTTCAAACCCGTTGCAGCCGCATGAGTAGAGTCCCTCCTCAAACTCAACTTGAACCCGGTATGTTCTCACATCTAGCCCAGGGTTTGGAACTAGATCAAAACAAATGCCATCTACATCTGCCCGTACTGGATAGAACTTTGTTGATGCAGCAACATGCTTCTGGTACCTTTCAAAGATTTCTACTGTGTAGAATTCCTGTCCTTGCTTCTCAATCGCATAACTGCAAAACAAGTTTTTTGCACCATTAGTTTAAATTTAATGCTACAATAGTATGTTTTGGTTGCTACTTAACTGATATGGGATGCTACACATACACAGCAGGCAGAGCTTTTTTTGCACTAGTTGCTACCCAACTAGTGTTTATGTTTTTGGTGTGCTACAATGGGTGCTATTTTTTTTCTTCAGAAATGCTGCTTTTCTTGCTTACCTTCCCCAAAGCGATCTTCTTGTTGTCTCCATTGCAAAACCTGCGTTATCCTCCCGGTCAAGCATCAATGTCTGGCAAAGCTCATACTGTTGCACAAAATTGTACACCGAGTCTCCCGGCCGTATCAGTGTTTTGAAGTATGAATTCAGTCCTTCAGACCTTCCAGTAGTGCTCGTGAATGGGAAGAACCTTTTTCTGAAATAAACAGGGGCCCATGTTGTTCTACTCTTCCACATGTTTTGCAGATGATTGTTTTCAGACATGCCAAACTCTGTTACCATATGCTCCCAACAGTCCTCAAATTGCTTCACCGTGTCTGTTCCATAGATGCACCCATAGAAAGCATCACTGAAAGGATTACCTTCCGCCAAGTTTGGTCCCAACTTTTTCCTCGCAAGATGCAGGATATGGTAGAGACAACACCTGTGAACCGAGTTTGGGAAAACTTGACGTATTTCTTCTGCCATTGCTTGATCTTGGTCTGTCATTATGTTATCCGGATGGACACCATCCATTGCTAGCATCCACTGCTCGAACACCCACTTGAACGTTTCTATCTTCTCATCTGCTAACAGAGCACAGCCTAGCACAATCGTGTGTGAGTGGTTATTTATTCCGACTATGGGAGCAAAAGGCATGTTGTATCTATTTGTACAGAAAGTTGTGTCAAAAAACACACAATCCTTGTACTTATGATACAATGACCTTGTTCGACCATCCACCCAGAATAAGGCCCTCACAGCACCATCTTTATCAACCTGCGTAGCAAGCAGAATTAAGTAAAGTAGCAAGAAGAATTAACTAAAGTAGCAACCATAACTAAGTAAAGTAGCAAACATAAATGAGTTAAGAAGCAAAACCTGCGAAGCATAAAAGAAGTTGCTGTTCTCAGCTTGCCTTTGCTTGAAATATTCCAATGTCAACTCCATGTCTCTCAATGTCACCTCATTGCGTAGCATTGTTCGGATGTTTGAAACATCCCTCTTAACATAACCCAAACATCTCGGGTCTCCACCGTGCACACTGCCCAGAGCTCCCATCAGTTGCGCTGTGGTTATGTTTTGGTTATGCAAGGTTTGTATGAACTGATAGTCCTCCTCCGGCACCTTCCTGTGTGAACGGTAGAACCTGCGCCGCCCCACTTGCTTCACCAAGGCGTGTGTGTGATCTGCTCGGAAAACCGTCACAATCCAAGCTCCATTGCGCACGCCAACGACCATGTGCGCTTTACAATCATGCCGAATGACCTTCATTCGCTGCCTCGTGTCCGACATTTGAACTTGCTCACATGCTTGCTTGCTTCGAGACTTTTGCGCGCTGTGAATGCTCATGTCATTATCTTCTTCATTTGGCAATTTGCTACCACCATTGCTACCAGGCTTCTTCTTCTCATACTGTGGTCTACTTGTGTGCACGCACTCAAACACCCTGCTCAGAATAGTATCCGGAGGAGCATTTCTAGCTTGGCTGTACTTCGTGTTTCCAATGCGTGTGCCGAAGCCCATTTTCATGGCGTAGTCGTTGTAAACCTTTTGTGCTTCCTCAATATCATCAAAAATCATCCCAACATACGGCTCAACTGGTTGTGATGTTATTTCTTCGCCAGCTTCCTCAACAGCATTTGAAACAGAACCAGTATTCGCGCTACGAGGCCCATCAACGAAACCATTCGGAGTACTATCCCGACAATCATAGTGGTTCTGATCCTCTCCTCCAGGTGTGGTGTTTAGGTCAAATCCTTCCAATATTGAGTCAGCAACAAACCCCTGAAACAAAAAACAACAAAATCTGATCAATCTACTTTGCTCACAAACCACAAAAAGAGAAAATGCACTTGCACTGAACATAACATGTTTTTCATTTGAGAGATTGTAGCAATTTTTCCTCAATCTGTTTTTATACTCTAACCATGATTTGATCTTTTTTTGATGGTTATTTGCTCCACAAAGATAAGAAGTTATTTTATTTTCATTTTTTGTCGATGCTACAGAACACACATTTTTTTTGTTTGAGTTTTCTGGAGCAAAACACCATGCCAAAAAGTAGCAAGTTTTAGCAAACTATGTGGCTCAATCTAAGCTTGCTATTATACCTTTTCTTCTACCCAAACAATTGCAATGCTTATATTACTGGCAGTAGCAATAATTTGCTACATAACTAATTCCATGAACCAATCACACCAAGTGGACACATCAATTGGAGCAAATTTTTTGTACCAACATCAAAACAGAGCAAATTGGACCGATTTCTTCTACAAGCAAACCATCACACAAACCACAGCAAGTGGAGCAATTTCTCTTTCATAGCAAGAGCAATCACAACTGACTGGGCTTAATTTCCAGCAACCATCACAAAAGATTTTGCTCCCAATGATCAACAAGTTACAGGAGAAATTTTTTGCAGGAGCAACCATCCCAGAATTGGGGAGCAATTTTTTGCAGGAACAACAAATTTGAGCAAAAAAAACTCACAGAACGAGCTGGTTCCTCAATGTCCGGATCTTCATTGAAGAAGGCTGGAGGATTTCTGACACCTTCACTCGGGCGCGGAGCAAACCATGCTCCCAGGCCGCCGTCGTACAAGCTTGAACTGCGTCTCCGTCGCCGGCTCCCCGGATTCGCCCCCGAGCTTGAAGCTACTATCGAGGGTGGGGGGACACTGTGAGGATGGCCAGGAGGAGGGTACAACACGTTGTTGCGGATGTGGTTAGCCATGGCGTCTGATTCGCGGCGCGCCGCCGCGTCGACCGCCGCCCGCCGCCCGCGTCGATCTCCTACCGCGCCGCCCCCGGAGATCACGGGGAACTGCCCGATCTGCGCCTTGTCCGCTTTTGTTTCTTTGCTTCGTCTTTTTGCTCCTCGTAGCAAAAGCGGGGAAGGGGTACGCTGGAGAGAATCGTGCGGCGCACGTTCGCCCGATCGGACGGCTGCCGACCCGGGGGATCGAGTTGTTTTTCCCCCGGGGGACGCTCAGCGCGCTCCGCCCCTAATCCCCTATGTTAAGATGCCATTAGGTGCTCTAGTTGGTGATCAGTTTAAGATCTTGCCCTCCCGAAAGAAGAATTAAAACTAACACAAAAATGTCAAATGCAACCGTGAAACCATATATGATTTTTCTGAGTAGCCGTTCATCGATGGATATATACCGATAAAATCAATAGAAGCATAAAGTTGGTACAACTTTAGCACAAAAATGCAAAAAATGGGTCAGACTCAGACTAGCGACTCAGTATTCAGTACGGAGGTTAGCGTCAGCATCGCTGGACTTAGGATTCTCAGAACTTCACCGACGCTGGAATCCTCTAGAGCGCTGGTATGTCACAGCCTTGGTATGCTAGAGCATATCCTCTTGGAAAAAAGGCCTGGGTGAGAGCTTGGAGGGAAGGCTGCGTTAGGAAGCATTCAACACATTTCATCGAATAGTTGGCGTGCACGAATCAAGAACAGCAAGCCACCTACGAGCTGCGCAAGAGCAATGTTTGAGTTAGCATATCTCTCGAGATTTCGGAGCATGGCATTGGTTTCCCTACGCCACGTTTGGAAATCAGGCAACGTTGAGACGGAAATGCGAGACGGTATTAATGGACATGCGTTTCCGGGATGGCCGGCCGGTTGGTCGGACGAGGAGTAATATTCAGAGCAAAGAGAGGCGCGAAGTGAAAGATAAGGATGAAGGAGTGAATACGATGCGTACCAGAGGTCTGGAGTTTTTTATCCTGGAGGCGGCGGCGATGACGTCGTACGCCGGCGCCGGTGGCATCTTGCCAGGTGCGGGGACGAGGCACAGCGCTGGAAGCACGTACAAAGGAGGCAGGTGGAACCAGCGCAACACGCGCTAGGGCCTGATCCGTTCTCTGTGAATCGGACGGCTCATGGGAGGTTGAAACGAGGCAATGTTTAGTCCCACCTCGTCAAGCGACGGAAGCGCATACCGGTTTATAACCCAACGCCTGGAGCACCTTGTGTCCCTTCGGGGACATCCGATAAAATTGGAACGATACAGAGAAGATTAGCATGGCCCCTGCGCAAGGATGACACGCACAAATCGAGAAATGGTCCAAATTTTTTTGAGATTTTGCGTGCCGGTCCATATCGCTTTTCACTTTGGCCCCTCTGTTGTTTCATTTTGGCCCTCCGCGTATAGTTTATCCTTACAGTGATGTCCTTATTGCCTCGTCCGCATCACATATAAACCCCCTAAAAAATGGAAACTAGCTTTATCATTGCATTTGGATCTTCAAAGTAAGGTTCCCCATTGTTGCAGTTAAGCTTTGAATTCACAAATCGAGAAGATTAGCATGGCCCCTGCGCAAGGATGACACGCACAAATCGAGAAATGGTCCAAATTTTTTTGAGATTTTGCGTGCCGGTCCATATCGCTTTTCACTTTGGCCCCTCTGTTGTTTCATTTTGGCCCTCCGCGTATAGTTTATCCTTACAGTGATGTCCTTATTGCCTCGTCCGCATCACATATAAACCCCCTAAAAAATGGAAACTAGCTTTATCATTGCATTTGGATCTTCAAAGTAAGGTTCCCCATTGTTGCAGTTAAGCTTTGAATTCACAACAGGCAACAGCTTTGTTGCTCTATCATGGCCTTTTGCATGATTGTGTATTCGTGTTGATCTGATTCAATCTGACTAAATGTACACTCCTATATACTTCTCGAAGTATCGTACTTTTCTAGCATTAACACAAAGCACAAGTACCGCGACATTCAATTGTTACTTATTTTTGCACAGATATTTCTCAGCTGGACAGTAAAATTCAATCATCTGGAGCATAAATCTCACTAAATGAATCTGTGAGCTTCACAAACACTATGAAAACTTGTCCCAGAGAATTTTTTCCGTTAAAAGAGCATAATAATAGCATGACAGACTCACATGATAATTGATCTATCTGTATTTGTACCAGGATAACAATTTTCCCCAGCGAACTGGAAGGCAATTTACCTATTTTCCATTAAAAAGCCGAGTAGAACTCGGAGGTTTTACAAGCAAGTTTTACATGGAGGGGAATAAGGAAGAATGTCAGGAACAAGAACACAACACAGTCTCCACTCTCCAGCTTGTAACTCTTCAACTGAAGTGATACCTGCACTTCTTCTACACCGCGTCCATTGCCACAACCAGATCGAACTAGTGGATCCTACTTGGCATTGCCTAAATCAATTTATCAAGCTGCCAGGTATGACCCTGGAATCGGCTTGTAAGAGGCCATTCCATCACCTCTCTGAACTAATCACCAGCACCTTCAATCCTTCAGCCAATCCCTCATAAAGAGATGTCACCTGCAATGGATAGGCCATCAACCCCACCCCATGCACCGCTGAAGCACCTCAAGTTGAGCACAGCATGTTCACCTGAAGCCAATTGAAAGGCATGACAATATATATACGAGGTGCTTGCTGCAACAGCAGCTGTGACTTAATCACATCCTCCAAATGAGATTATAACATGTATTACTGGTATATACCGCCCAGAAGGAACGGATTGAGGATAGCAGAGCGCTCTCTGGCTAGTTGGCAATAAATATTCAATTGAGACTACCTTTCCGCATCAACCTGCTGACCTTGTGTTCAAATTTATGATTATCTTGCAGCAGAGGCGCCCGCTGATGAAACCTAAGCTGCTCCCGGCGATGGAAAGTGATGGTGTCCCTGCTCCGAAAACTCCATACCCAGACCTTCTAAATTCTTCCATTGTGGCAAGGGGATCAGTAATCATGATGAATGTATCTACATAAGGACGTGGTGTTGTGGTCATTCATTATATCACGCCCACATCCATAAAACTGCAACTACTATAGAGCAGATACCTACAGTTCAACATTTTACTGCTAAGATTCCTAATTAAAAGAGCAAACCTCGAGATATCTATACAACTGTGTTTCAAGATTCTCAAAACGAAGGTTTACTAGTATCCTCTCTACGTATTTATTTGATCATTACTTTCTGCAAGAAGACATTCTAGGCCATTCACACACTGTAGTTTGAAGCACTCAAAAATTTCATGACATGGCATATTTTGACTAAACATAGATAAAGTACTTGTTACATATGGCATTATGTATGTCCTTTGACTAACAATCTAATTAAGCGAAATCTGAAAGGAACAATGCGTTAGGATTACCTTATGGACCTGAATGATTGATGTGAAGTTGTTGTTGATTAATAAACACTTAATGCCTCGTCGACCTAGAGAGCTTGCTTTCAGTTCGCTCTCAGCTTCTGTTTTGCTTAAAACTGTTAAGTTTGGCCCAAGTGGCGGAGTGTAAAACACTAAACTGGTATCCCCAGCACCTTGTATGCTTGTTTGGCCGGTGGGCTTTACTAATTTAAAGCTTGGCACGTGGTGCCTTTGATCTAAAAAAAAGGGACGGATAATAAATTTTATCATTGCAACAAAAGAGATTTTAATTGGATGAGTTCAGTGAAAATTAAATTGTGTGCTCACAGGCTCAGAGCACACAAGAAATTGTGCAGTGACTAACAAAAGGTACAAAGGTGTGGTCGTGTGGATGCATTGATGCAGGATGCCTGAGCTGGAAAACACATGGACCATCGGGAACTCAGAAAGTCATGCAGGTCCTCCTTTTGGTGCCATATGATGGTGAGGGGTAATTTGTGGCTTGGCACAAAGGATGGCCCATGGCTTTGAACAGTGTGAAGATGGAAGGGATGATGTTACCACCACTAAACATGTTGATGACTGATGAAATCGTATTTAAAGATGTCTAATAAAATAAATATGACAATGCATGAGACATGTTAAGAAAGTAGTGAGCAGTTAATACGAGGGAAACGATTGGTGACACTCTTTAAATAGAGTGAATAGCATGATTACAATAACAATCATTTGGTGGAAATAGCTGTTTCAGTTATTAGTACATTGCATGCCTAAATTTGCTTATATCGTACTCATTTTCATGGAAAACAATAACAGAACGAACATTTAATACTTCAATAGTTTGACAATCAATATTGCATGCACTATTACTGGCTTTCTGCATTCTTCCATTGTGGCAAGGGGATCAGTAATCATGATGAACGTATCTTCATAAGGACGCGGTGTTGTGGTCGTTCATTATATCACGTCCATATCCATGAAACTGCAACTACCAAAGAGCAGATACCTACAGTTCAACATTTCGCTGCTAAGATTCCTAATTAAAAGAGCAGACCTCAAGATATCTATACAACTGTGTTTCCAGATTCTCAAAACTAAGGTTTACTAGTATCCTTTCTACAGATTTATTTTGATCATTACTTTCTGCAAGAAGACATTCTAGGCCATTCGCACACTGTAGTTTGAAGCACTCAAAAATTTCATGACAGAAGATACACGTGGCATATTTTGACTAAACATAGATAGAGTACTTGTCAAATATCATGAAATTTTCTTCCCTAATTTTCACCTTGTTACATATGGCATTATGTATGTCCTTTGACTATAACAATCTAATTAAGCGAAATCTGAAAGGAACAATGCGTCAGGATTACCTTATGGACCTGAATGGTTGATGCGAAGTTGTTGTTGATTAATAAACACTTAATGGCAGTATAAAACAAGGAGATTCCGCTTCGCTCAAATATGTCTAAAATGGAAGTAATATACTAATATCTTGGTATACTTAGAACTTGCATCAAACAGTAGCTTACAGGAGAAGTGCAGGTTTCTTCTCAACAAAGGTACAGAATTCCGAACAGTTTGATCTTCTCCGTAGAACATACAATGTTTCATGCATCAGGACACTACTGTTTTCAGGTAAGACTTGAGGATTCTCAGATATTCACCAACGCTGGAATCCTCTGAAATGTTGGTATGTGGTATGGCAGAGCATTGGCGATGCTAGAGAATACCCTCTCGGAACAACGCTTGAGTAAGAGCTTGGAGGGAAGGCTGGGTTAGGAAGCATCATTAACGCATTATGTCGAACAGTTGGCGTGTGCGAACAAGAACAGCAAGCCACCTACGAGCTGCGCATGAACAATGTTTGAGTTAGCATATCTCTCGAGATTTCAGAGAATGACACCCGGTTTCACTACCGCCATGTAGGGGAATCAGGAAAAGTTGAGACGGGAGTGAGAGATGAGATTAATGGACATGGGTTTGCAGGATGGCCGGCCGGCTTGTCGGACGAGGAGTAATACTCAGAGAAAATAGAGGCGCAAACTGAAAGATGAGAAATAAGAAAGAAAGGGTAGATACGGTGCGTACCGGAGATGGAGTTTTTGTTCCTGTAGGCGACGGCGATGACATCGTACGCCGCCGCCGGTGGCTTCTTGCCGGGTGCGGGGACGAGGCAGAGCGGCGGAAGCGCGTACAAGGAGGCAGGTGTGAACCAGCGCAGCACGCGCTTGGAGCTGATCCGTTCAGTGCGAATCGGACGGTTCACGTGAGGTTGCAGGAGGAAACTGAGCCAATGTTTAGTCAATGTTTGAAGTTCTCAAAATTTTCATGACAGAAGATACATACACATACATATTTGGACTAAACATAGATAGAGTACTCCTACTTGTTAAATGTCCCCAAATTTTCTTCCCTAATTTTCACCTTTTTACATATGGCATTATGGACAGGACCTGAATGATTGATGTGAAGCTGTTGTTGACTGATAAACACTTAATGCCGGTATAAAACAAGCACATCCTGCTACACTCAAATATGACTAAAATGGAAGTAAATGTTCTAATATCTTGGTATATGTAGAACTTGCGTCAACATTAGCTTACAAGATAAGTTCAGGTGAGTTATACCTAACTTATTAGGCCACATCATTAACAGCCAAAACCACTAGCACCTGCTGCTTTTCCCACATCTCTTCTTTCCATAGCCCCGCTCACTTTGTCACTGTAGTTCCAGTGACCACCATCAGCATACAGGTTAGAAAGCCCTCTTCTGTGGGTTCAAGACGAAGGAGTTCTTCTGAAGCAATCTCTGCAACTTCAATATTTTGACAAGACCATCCAGTTTTTTGGGATTGGTTAAAGAGACAGTCTTGGAACACACTCGCGGATGTCTAGCTCCCGCGACGCGCTAGGCGACGCGGGGGAACCGCCCCCCGCCACCCCGGCGGCCGGCGTCCACCCTACCACCACCCGCCCTCCGGCTTCCCCTGGCGGCGGCACGCACCGGAAGGGGCCTCTGCGCAGGCTGGCGGCACTGCAACCCGTCCCCGAGCTCTCCCGCAGCGGTCGGTTGGTCCAGGTCTGTCTTTCCAGCTTTACATCTCCCAACGTTTCTCCTCCCTCGTCCATGGCGCGGCTACCCCTCTGTGGGTTACCCCACCGTTCATCAGCCCGTGCTTCACCCCAAGCTCCATCTCCAACCTACTGTCCTTCTTCTTCTGCTCCCCCCGTCTCGCATCGCGGCCGTTGGAGAAACGGAAGTCATCTTCCGCGTCGCCCTAGCCTCTGCGGATGTTGCGTCCTTTCTGTTCACGGTCGGGCCGCGCCAGTGCGCTCGTTTCCGCCTAGCCTTCCACCGCTCGCTCTCGGACGCCATTGTCGCTGCCTCGGAGCTCGGAGACGCGCCCCCACCTGTCATCCGCGTAGGTAGACGCGCTCGGCGTAACTCCCCCCTGGTCCAAAAACCCTCAAGGCGCGTCCGGTTTCCGCGGAGCGGGCGTACTGCCAACGCCGCGTGATTGTTCCATCACTGCTTCAATGCTTCCTGCCGCTGTCGCTTCAGAGGTTACTCCTCCCCCTACGGAGACCACGCCCCTGCCTGTCCCCCCGTCCCCCGCGACAACCATGACCCTGACCGTGCCCTCCTCTAGCCACGCGCGGATCCTGTTGCTCCCTCGCCCGCTCCTGGTACGGAGGATTTCATTGTCACGCCCGCCCCCGCAGCACGAAGCTTCCTTCAGGTTGCAAGCTGTCCCCCCGCGCTGCCTCTCTCCTCCCCCAGCCGCCTCTTGAACCTCAGCCTTGACGGATGTTTTCGTTGTCTTTCAACAAAGCATTTCGTCAAGGACTGCCGCGATCCTATCCGCTGTAGAAAGTGCGGCCGCTCTGGGCACCGCCAACGCTCCTGCGACATGCCGATGCCGCTGCCCACCTTCATCCCCACCTCCAACCCCCCCCCCCCCCCCGTCTGCGTCCACCCGCAACCCGCCGCCACGCCCGCCCACTCCCTACCCCTCGGCCTCGACCTCGTTCACCTCCCCCACCCCCCTCGCCGCCGTTGATGCCGCCCTCCCGATGCCGCTTCCACAACGCTTGGGCGTCCTCTTCGACTCGGAGGTGACATCCCCTCCCCCTGCTGAGCGCGAGGTCCGCGAGGTTGCTCCCGCTCCGCCATCGCTGCCTGGCTCGGGGGACGGTGAGGAGGAAGACTCTGAAGGTGACGAAGAGGTGGAGTCTGACGACATTTCCGTCCCCGCGGCCGTTGAGGTCTTTTTACCTCCGGGAGACATCGACGCTGCTCGTCGGCTCGCCGTTGTCTTCATCGACTCCCCTGCGCCCTTCTCGTCTCCGGGCTCCTCCTTCGCTGAGGCTATCTGCCATGAACTGTCCGGGCTGCACGTCACCATTGTGGCCTCCTCTCTTGGGGACTTCTACGCCAAGTTTCTCTCCGCCAGCGACCGCGAAATCGCCATGGACAACCAGCCCTTCATCTACGAAGGCGCTACTTTCCGTCTGGTTCGCGAGGAGGAAGCAGATCGCATCCCTTGCGTCATGAATGTGGTCGCCGTCGTCGTGGCTAAGCGCATGCCCGCCGAGCACATCACCCAGCTGGGCGTGTCGGCTGCGTTCAGTCCTTTCGGCGAAACGCTGGAAGTTGATCCAAACTGCCTTACGGGCGCCGACCTCGCCGTCGTGCGTGCTGTGGTCCTGCTCAAGCATGCCGATGACGTCCCCGAGGAGCTCACCGTGTCCCGCGTGCCCTGGGGCTCCCGCTTGGTCATCCTCCGCCAGATGGCCACCTGGCCTGCCTCCCGCTCCTTCACCAGCGACGGGGAATACATCCCCTTCTTCGGCGCCCCGCCCCCGCCGCTCTACCGCCGCCGCCACGGGCGTCTCGCGCTCGCCCCGCCCACTAGGGGCCCGATCTTCAACGAGCCCGCGGGCGGAGGTGCGCTTGGCGGCCTGGACGACCACGCAGCGCTCACGCACGACGCCCTGCTCGCACTGCTCGACAGCGTCGCGAGCTCGCCCTCCATGGGCTCTTCCTCCTGCTCGTCGGGTTCTCCCGTGTCCTCCGTCACCATGTCTTGGTGCAGTGGCGCCGTCGTCCAGGGCGCGTCGGGCTCCCTGCGCTCTGGCCCCCCTCTCTCAGCCACCCGTCGCCACGGCGTGGTTATCGCTGAGATCACCGGCGACGCCTCTGACGTCCCCGCGGCTGGTCCCCTCGCTGCTCCTGAAGAACGCCGCAGTGCCCGCCTCGCCGCCAAGGCCTCGCAATTCTACGAGCCGATCGCCACGAGGGCTGCGAAGCTCCGCAGTCTGAAGTTTGCGCTCGACGGATGCACTGCCGCGCTTAAGAAATAGGTCAAGAAGAACGGTGTGCTGTCGTGCACCCGCCCGCTCCGCCGCCGTGCTGTGGACGCCCTTGCGGCCTCCATCTGCGCCTCCGACCCGGTGCTCCAGGCCTCCGATGATTAGCGGCCCTGCCCGCCGCCACCGCCCGGGCTGCGGATTCAAAGTCCTTACCCCCTCCTCCGCCTCGCCCACGCCCCCGATGTTCGTCTTATGTTTTTCTGTTCTTTGCGTCAATTCCTCGTACCTATACCCGACCCCCCTGTAATTCACCTGGTGTTCCCCCCCTGTTCCAAATGAGTAGACGGTGTCGCGATTTCCTCTGTGTGTCTTGGAACACACAAGGGCTTGGCTCCCTTGAGAAGCGTCCCATCGTGCGCGGAGCCATTGTTGCTGCTAAGCCTTCGGTCGTCCTCCTCCAGGAAACTAAACTCGCCTCGATAGATCGTTTCACCGCTGCGTCTTTTCTCCCTACGCCCCTCTCTGAATTCGCCACCGTTGACGCCCGCGGCAGCGCCGGCGGGATACTTACCGCCTGGGATCCAAACATGTTCAGCGAGGTGTCTGTCCGCCGCGATCGCTTCTGCCTCACTGTCGTCCTGCGCTCCACCCTCTCTGACCTCACCGTGGCCATCACGAATGTGTACGCCCCCGCGAATCACTCCCTCACTGCCTGTTTTCTCGCCGAGCTCGAGAACACTGCGCCCACCCCCCTCCCCTGGCTCATCGCCGGCGATTTCAATCTTATTCGCCACCCGTCAGAGAAAAACAACACCAACTTCAGCCCCGCCCTCGCCTCCGCGTTCAACCAGACCATCAGCAACCTCGCCCTGTTCGAACTCGACCTCACCGATCGCCTCTTCACCTGGACAAATAAACGCGGCGATCCGGTCCTGGCCAGGCTCGATCGAGCCCTCTTCAACCACGATTGGAACCTAGCCCTCCCCACCTCCTCCCTCTCCTCCCTTCCCCGCCCAACTTCTGACCATGTTCCCCTCCTCGTTACTGCGTCCACCACCATCCCCCGTCCCGCCTGCTTTCGCTTTGAAAACGCCTGGCTGCGCGATCCAAGCTTCCTCCCTTCCACATCCCCCTCCTGGTTCTCCCCGCCCGCTGTGGAAGACGCTGCTGGGGACCTTGCTGCCCGCCTCAAGTCCTTCCGCGCTGCCGCCAAGGTCTGGAACCGCGATCACCACTTTAATCCGCGTTTTGAAAATAACTATACCTTCTTGATCGATCTACTTGACATGTTCGAAGAGTTTCGAACTCTCTCCGAACCCGAGGCCTCTCTTCGTGTCCTATGCAGGGACAAGCTTGCTCACCTGATCCTCCTCCGTGCGGCGAGGTGGAAGCAGCGTGGTAAATTTCGCGCCGTCGTTGAAGGGGACGAGAACACCAAGTTCTTCCACGCCCGCGCCTCCCAGCGCCTGCGCCGCAATTGTATTCGCGCCCTCGACATCGACGGAGCCGTGGTTTCTTCCCACGTCGCCAAGGCTGCGGCGCTCCACTCCTTCTACCTCGAGCTGCTTGGCTGCTCCTCCACGGTCGCGCTGGAGCTCGACATTGACGCCCTCTATCGCTCCCGTGCCCGCGTGGACGCCGAGCCGCTCACCGCCCCCTTCACCGCCCTCGAGATCAAGAAGGACATCTGGGCGATGGATGTGTCCAGTGCGCCAGGCCCCGACGGGCTCGGGCCTGGTTTCTACCGCGCCGCCTGGGAGACTGTCCAACCTGCGCTGCTATGGCTCTTCGATGGTTTTCACTCTCGCCTCGTCGACCTGGAACGAATCAATCGTGCTCACGTCGTCTTGCACCCCAAAGGCGAGGGCCTCCCAAGCCCGGCGTCCTTCCGGCCGATTTCCCTGCAAAACTGCTCCGTTAAGGCCATCTGCAAGGTCCTCACCTCCCGCCTCCAGCTGCAGATCGCCAAGCTGGTCCATGTGGACCAGACTGGGTTCCTCGCCGGCCGCAGCATCTCCGAGAGCTTCGTCCTCGCCACCGAGCTCGTCCAGACATGTCACCGGCGCCGCACCCCGTGCGTTGTCCTAAAACTGGACTTCGCCAAAGCGTTCGACGCTATCAGCTGGGAAGGGCTGCAGGCCGTGATGCTCGCCCGCGGTTTCCCTCCACTCTGGTGAAGTTGGATCGAGTGCATCCTCGCCTCCTCGCGCTCCGCCGTCCTGCTCAACGGAGTTCCCGGAAGATGGATCCGGTGCTTGCGCGGCCTCCGGCAGGGCGACCCCCTGTCCCCATACCTGTTTCTCCTCGTGGCGGACGTGCTTCAATGCCTCATCTCCGATGATGCCGTTCTCCAACACCCCCTCGTCGACGGCGATCCATGTCCCGTCCTCCAGTACGCAGATGATACGTTGATCATCCTGCGCGCGGACGCCGGGGCTGCCACGCGGCTGCGCTCCCTCCTCCACCGTTTCGAGCTCGCCACCGGGCTCTGCATCAACTTCGCGAAGAGCACTCTTGTCCCCATGCACGTCGACGCTTCCGTGCTCTCCGAGATCGGCGTCGCCCTCGGGTGCAGGATCGAGGGCTTCCCTCAGACCTACCTTGGCCTGCCGCTGTCCGCAGACAAGCTCCGCCTCTCCGCCTTCACCCCCCTCATCGCCAAGGTTGATCGCTATCTCTCTGGCTGGCGCGCCCTGCTCCTCTCCTTCGACGGGAGGCTCGTACTGATAAACGCGGTGCTTGACGCTCTTCCCACCTACGCCATGGGGGCGCTGACGCTGCCTGCCGGCGTGATCACCGCCATCGACAAGCTGCGGCGCTCTTTTCTCTGGGTGGGCGCTGACAAAGTGTCCGGGAGCAGGTGCCTCGTCGCCTGGGAACATGTGTGCCGCCCCAAGGCCGAAGGCGGACTGGGGATTCGGTGCCTCGCCACGATGAACAGGTGCCTCCAAGTCAAACTCCTCCATCGGCTCTTCTCCGCCCCGCGCGAGTCATGGCCGCGGTGGGTCTGGGCCTCCGTCGCTGGCGCCCCGCTCGATACTGCCACCCTCTCTGGTGCCCATTGGCGTGACCTCCTCCGTCTGCTCCCGCTCTACCGCGACATTTCGCGCTCCGTGGTCCACGACGGCAGGCGAACCGCGTTCTGGTTGGACGCCTGGATGCCGCTCGGTCCGCTCTGCTCCGCCATGCCCGAGCTCTTCTCTCACTGCTCCGCCCCCGCGGCCACCGTCCGTTCGCTGCTGACGACTGGGCTCGATGCAAACCTCGCGCCCCGCCTCTCCCCCACGGCCTCGATTCAGAAAACTGCCTTGGAAGCCGCCCTTCGCATCGTCCACCTCGCTGACGGTGATGATGTCAGGTCGCTCAGCCACTGTGCAGCTCCTCATGGCCGGCTGCGCACGTCGTCCCTCTATGGCCTCTGCCTCTTCGAGGGGGTGCTCTCTGCCACCTACGAAGACTCCTGGCGGAACCATGCCCCCTCTCGTGTCCGTTTCTTCTCCTGGCTGCTTGTCAGGGACAGAGTTCAGTCCAGGGCAAACCTCCTGCACAAGAAGATCATCGAGCCTGGTGACAGCGGGTGCTCGCTCTGCGGTGCCGACCTGGAAACCAGCGACCACATCTTCTTCTCCTGCCCTTTCGCGCGTAAATTCTGGCTTGCGATCGGCTCGCCCCCTGCCCAACCCACACTGTCGCCGCGGCGCTCTCCTGCCCGCTCCCCCACACAACGCCTCCTGCTACCTGCGCCACGATGAGACTCCTCTGCCTCTGGCACCTGTGGAAACACCGCAATGGCGTTGTCTTCCAGCGGAACGCTGCCTCCCTCGCCCTCCTCCTGAAAATCTGCCGCGACGACGCCGTGCTTTGGCGGGCTCGCCTCCCTCTCGATCATAGGTCCGACGTGGACGAATGGCTTGTAATCCTCTCCATGTAACCCCCCTCCCCTCCTCCCCTATGTAGCTCTGATTCTTTGGGCCCTTTCGCCCATCCACTCTGTTGGATAAATGGAAATATACAGGTGGGTGCCGTGTGCTCCCCAAGGTGAAAACTCAAAAAAAAAAAAAAATTGACAAGCTGAACTTGAACTTAAAATGGAACCCCATATAGACCGACTTGGTTTCATTGGCATACTCCTAGCCAATCCTAGTTCACCAGACAGCCTACCTGATCGTCCAAGGAGATCAACCATATAGCCAAGGTGTTCTGTTCCTGGTTCAATGTTGAAGCTTTGCTTCATAGTATCAAAAATATTACACCCTTCATCTAGCAGACCAGCATGACTACATGCACTCAGAACAGTGACCAGTATCACGCCATTAGGTGCTAAACCCTCTTTTTGCATATCCCAGAATTGGTCCAATGCTTTGGTTCCATGACCATGGAATGCGAAGCCTGGTATGATCACTCTCCACAAGGTAACATATTTATCCAAGGCCTTCTTAAACACAGCGTAGGCTAAATTAACATTTCCACATTTGCAATACATGTCTACGAGAGCAGGAGCCAGGAAAGAATCTTGAGTTCCATGTTCTTTAACCACCCAACCAACCATGGACACTCTTTCCTTGATTCAAGCCCCCCTTGCTTACAGCTGCAGAGATCAAAGTAACAGTAGTAACCGTATCAGGTTTTACACAACAAGCAAGCATGCCATTAAATAGCTCCACCACTACAGAGAATTATCTGCATCAGGCATACCCAGCTAGAAGTAGATTCCACAATATTAGATCCCTGCAAGGTGCATGGAAGAAAATTTTCATAGCAAGGTCCAACATGCTGGCATCAGCGAACCCTGAGATCATGGTGTTCCACAAAACGTCATCCTTCTCCCAAGCTTCACCAAAGACTCTGATGACAGTGTTCATTTCACCACATTTGGCATACATGTCCAAAAGGTCATTACTCAAAATCAATCCCCTATTAGCTATACCCATCCTCTGCACGACGGCACCATGAATGGACCTCCTGGGAAGTGTGTTCTTCAGTCATCCGCAGCAGGAGAGAAGAGCAACAACCGCATACTGATCAACACCAATCCCCCTCGAAGCCATATCATGGAAAAGTTGCAGCGCCTTCAGGTTGTACTGTCCCTTGACGTACCCTGACAGCATGATGTTGCAGGACACCATGTCCAGCACCGACACACACTGGAACATCGCCTCGGCCGTCTCCACGTCGCCATCGTCCAGGTAGATTTTGATGAGCGAGTTCCGCAGGCACACACGCGAGTGAAAGCCATGGATGAGGACGTGAGCTTGTACCTGCTTCCCGACTGACGGGCAAGCCATTGACGCTGGAATCTTCTGAAGCGCTGGTATGGCAGTAGCTTGGTGATGCTAGAGCATATCCTCTTGGAGCAAGGCTTGGGTGAGAGCTTGGAGGAAAGTCTGCGCTAGGAAGCATCTCTAACGCATTCTGTCGAACAGCTGGCATGCGCGAACCAAGAACAGCAAACCACCCATGAGCTGCTGCTGCACATGAACAATGTATGAGTTAGCATATCGCTCGAAATTTCAGAGCATGGAACCTGGTTTCCCTACCGCCACGACTGGGAATCAGACAAAGTTGATACGGGAGTGACATGCGTTCGCAGGATGGCTGGCCGGCTCATCAGACGAGGAGTAATATTCAGAGCAAATAGTGGCGCGCACTGACAGATAAAGAAGAAGAAGGGTGGACACGATGCGTACCGGAGATGGAGTTTTCGTACGCCGGCGCCGGCGGCATCTTGCCGGGTGCGGGGACGAAGCAGAGCGCGTACAAGAGGCAGGTGGAACCAGCACAGCACGCGCTCGGAGCTGATCCGTTCAGTGCGAATCGGACGGCTCAAGGATGGTTGCGGGAGGAAACTGACCCAACGTTTTAGTCCCACCTCGCTTGGCGGGAGAAGCGCGAACCGGTTTATAAGGCAGCGCCTGTAGCACCTTGTGTCCCTTCGGGGACATCCGATAAAATTGGAACGATACAGAGAAGATTAGCATGGCCCCTGCGCAAGGATGACACGCACAAATCGAGAAATGGTCCAAATTTTTTTGAGATTTTACGCGCCGGTCCTTTTCGCTTTTCACGTCTGCCCCTGTGTTGTTTCTTTTTGGCCCTCCGCGTATAGTTTTTCGCTGCAGTGAGGTCCTTAATGACTCGTTTGCATCACATATAAGCCCCTGGAAAGTGAAAAATCGCATCGCCTTTGCATATAGATCCTCAAAAGTAAGGTTCCTTCGCAGGATAGACCTCGGAGGCTCCTACTGTTACAGTTACACCTTGAATTCACAACAGGCGAGATCTTCATTGCTCTATCATGGCCTTTGCATGATCGTGTACTCGCGTTGATCTGATTCAATCTGATTATATGTACATTCCTATGAACTCATCCAATTACTCATACTTTTCTAGCATTAACACAAAACAAGTGCTGCGCCATAGCTTATTTTTTGCACTGATACTTCTCAGCTGGATAGCAGCATTCAATAATCTGGAGCAGAAACCTCACTAGTGGAATCTTTGGCCTTCGCAGATACCATGAAAACTTGTTTCAAGAACATTTTTATTAAGATAGCAGGACAGACCCAGAGGATTATTGATCTATCTGCATTTGTACCAGGATACCAATTTCCCCCCAGCGAACTAGAACGCAATTTCGGCAACAACCATAATTAATCTATTTTCCGTTAAAAAGCCGGAGGATTTACAAGCAAGTTTTACATAGGGGAAACAAGGAAGGATATCAGGAACAAAAACACAACACAGCTTCCAGCTTGTAACTGTACTATTGAAGTGGTGCCTGCACTTGCATCAGCATGGCTAACTGGTCTACAGAGCTTCCATTGCCACAGCCAACTTGAACTAATAGATCCTACCTGGCATGCCTAAATAAATTTATTGAGCTTCCAGGTATGACCCCAGAATCAGCTTGTAGGAAGGCCATTCCATCATCTCCCTGCACTAACCACCAGCACCTTAACCCCTTCAGCCATTCCGTCATCGAAAGATGTCGCCTGCAATGGATTGCCCATCAACCCCATGCACCGCTGAAGCACCTCAAGCCACCAGGCAAGGTCCTGCGGTCTGACATGTTCTGTCCGCACCTCAAAATAAATAGCTTAAACATGACAGGTGTTGCCATTTTCAGGTGCACTACTATCTGCTACAGGCCTCGTCTGTGTCGTCGGCTGCAACTGTGATGCCATTCTGCAGCAACGGCCTGGATCACTCATTATGCATGTCCGCGTGCCAAAGTGTATGAACTGTCACTGAAGTTGAGCACAACATGTTCACCTGAAGCCAATTGGGAGGCATGTGAATATATATACGATGTACTTGCTGCAACAGCAGCTCTGACTTAATTCCATCCTCCAAATGAAACTAGAATATGCAGTACTGCTGTATTACTGTCAAAAGGAACGAATAATAAATTTTATCATTGCAACAAAATAGATTAAGCGTTGATGGTGTGGATATGCATGAGCTCAGTGAAAATGAAGTTGTGTGCGCACGGTGCTCACAGGCTCAGAGCAGACACAAAATTGTGCAGCGTTTAACAAGGGTTCGGTCGTGTGGATGCATTGATGCAGAATGCCTGAGTTGGAAAACACATAGACCATCGGGAACTCAGACAGTCATGCAGGTCCTCCTTTCAGTGCCATATGGTGGTGACATGTTGATTTATCACTTGGAAGGCATGGCGCATAGGATGTGACATGGTTTTGCACAGTAAGCAGCTGGATGAGATTACCACTACTCCACATGTTTATGAATAATGATATCTTATTTAAAGATGTCTAGAACAAAAAATATGACAATGCAGAGACATGTTTAGAAAGTAGTGACTAGTAACAAGGACTAAAATGGAAACGATTGGTGACGATTCTCTTTAATTAGAATGAATGGCATGGTTACAAGGAAAAAACATTTGGTGGAATTGGTTCAGTTATTAGTACACTGCACAACTAAATTTGCTTTTCCTTGAAAACAATTACGGAACTAACATTTATTACCTTCAAAAGTTTGATGATCAATATTGCATGCACAGTTACTCGCTTTCTGCATTCTTCCATTGCGATAATGGGATCTGTAATCATGATGAACACATCTTCATAAGGACGTGGTGTTGGGGTCGTTCATTGTATCACGCCCACATCCATGAAACTGCAACTATCAAATAGCAGACACCTAGTGAATGGGATATAGGTACAGTTAAACATTTCACTGCTAAGATTCCTATTTAAAAGAACAGACCTCAAGATATCTATAAAACTGTGTTTCCAGATTCTGAATACCAAGGTTTACTATCCTTTCTACAGTTTTACTTGATCATTTCTTTCTGCAAGAATACATTCTAGGCTATTGGCACAGTGTACTTTGAAGCTCTCAAAATTTCATGACAGAAGATACACATAGCATATTTTGACTAAACATAGATAGTGCTTGTTAAATCTTAAATGTCACAATTTTTTCTTCTCTATTTTTCTCCTTGTTTCATATGGCATTATGTATGTTCTTTTACTAACAATCTTAATAAAGCAGCATCTGAAAGGAACAATGCATCAGGATTACCTTATGGACCTGAATGGTTGATGTGAAGTTGTCGTCGATCAATAAACAATTAATGCCAGTATAAAACAAGCACATCCTGCCTCGCTCAAATATGACTAAAATGGAAGTAATATTACTAATATCTTGGTATATGTAGAACTTGCAACAATCAGTAGCTTACAAGAGAAGTGCAGATTTCTTCTCCAAGAAAGGGCAGGTTTCTTCTCAACGGAGGTAGAGCATACTGAACAGTTTGATCTTCTCCCTAGAAGATACAACGTTTTATGCATCAAGTCCACAACTCTTGGAAAGGGACACCACTATTTTCACGCAAGAGTCATGCTATTGGTTTATGGAAATATTACCATTACCCGAAATGAGAAGCGTTGTCCTGTAGGAACAAAACATAACACATAAGCAGTTTTTATGAAATGTAGGCTAAGGCAACTTACTTTTCGTGTAAGAAAGAAATTTGGAAACAAAAAAACATTTATAAGTGCTACAAGATTGAGTTATACCTAAGTTATCAGGTGACATCATCAATAGCCAATCCACTAGCACCTGCTGCTTTTCTCACGCCTCTTATTTCCATAGTCTCCCTCACTCTGTCACCGTAGTTCCAGTGACCACCAGCAGCATACAGGTTAGAAAGCAAAACATATCCACCCTCTTCTGTGGGTTCAAGACGGACGAGTTCTTCTGAAGCAATCTCTGCAACTTCAGTATTTTGACAAGCTGAACTTGCACTTAAAATGGAACCCCATATAGACCGACTTGGTTTCATTGGCATACTCCTAGCCGGTCCTAGTGCATCAGAAAGCCCTACCTGATCGTGCAAGGAGATCAACCATACAGCCAAAGTGTTCTATTCCTGGTTCAATGTTGAAGCTTTGCTTCATGGTATCAAAAATCTTACACCCTTCATCCAGCAGACCAGCATGACTACATGAACTCAGAACAGCAACCAATGTCACGCCATTAGGTGCAACACCCTCCTTCTGCATATCCCAAAATAGGTCCAATGCTTTGGTTCCATGGTCATGGAATGCAAGGCCCGATATCATCGCTGTCCACAAGGTAACATCTTTATCCACGGCCTTGTTAAACACATCATACGCTAAATCAACATTTTCACATTTGCAATACATGTCTACGGGAGCAGAAGCCAGGAAAGCACTTCGAATTCCATGTTCTTTAACCACCCAACCATGGACACTCTTTCCTAGATTCAATTCCCCCTTGCTTAGAGCTGCAGAGATCAAAGTGATAGCAGTAACCTTATCAGGTCTTACACGACTGGCAAGCAAGCAATTATATAGCTCCATCGTTGCAGCGAATCCTCTGCATCGAGCATACCCAGCCAGAAGTAGATTCCATGATATTAGATCCCTGCAAGGTGCATCGAAGAAAAACTCGCTAGCAAGGTCCAACATGCCGGCATAAGCGAACCCTGAGATCATGGTGTTCCACGAAACGTCATCCTTCTCCCAAGCTTCACCAAAGATTCTCATGGCATTGTTCATTTCACCACATTTGGCATACATGTCTAGAAGGGCATTGTTCAAAATCAATCCCCTATCTGCTGCATCCATTCTCCGTGCGACTGCGGCATGAACGGACCTCCCAAGATGCGTGTTCTTCAGACGTCCGCAGCAGGACAGGGGAGCAACAGCCGCATATGGATCAACACCGGTTCCCCTCGACGCCATATCACGGAAAATCTGCAGCGCCTTCCCTCTGAAGCCTCCCTTGACGTACCCTGACAGCATGATGTTGCAGGAGACCGTGTCCAGCACCGGCGCACACCGCCGGGCCATCGCCTCGGCCGTCTCCACGTCGCCGGCGTCCAGGTACTTCTTGATGAGCGAGTTCCGCACGTACACACGCGAGTGCAAGCCATTGAGGAGGACGTGAGCGTGTACCTGCTTCCCGACCGACAGGCACTCCACGGACTTGAGCAGAGCAAGGAAGGTCCGCTCGTCGGGGGTGGTAGCAGGCGACGCGAGGATGGAATTGTAGAGAGCGACCGAGCGGGCCTGAAGGAGGAGAGCGCCGCGAGCACCAGGTTGTAGATGTAGAGGTTGGGGCGAGGCGTGAAGTGGTCGAACAGGACCAGGGCCTCGCGTGTGTACTGCGGGAAGGCGACGGAGGCGAAGTAGAGGAGCCGGCTCATGGGGAATGTCTCGAAGGCGAGGCGGAGGCGGAGCATGTGGGAGAGGATCGCCTTGAACGGCCGCGCCCCGCCCCGGCATCGCTCCAGGAGGACCAGCGCCGGGTGGTCCAGACGCAGCGAGACGGTCGGGTCCCAGGGGCGCGCCTTGGCGGCGGTAGCCATCACGGTGGCTGCGGGACGGACGAGTGTGTTGCCTTGCTGGTGGGAGCAGGGGATTCTCGTCGCCGCCGCCGCGAGTGCCCGAGCAAGTGTGGCTCCTCCGCCGCGGGAGCCGGCGGCCGTTGGCTCCACTGAGTGGGGAGCGCTCGGTGACAGACGGCGTGGCAGTGGAAGGCCCAACAACTAACCACACGCCCTCGGTTCCTTAACCTCTAGCCCACTTTGCAGAAGCTTCAGGCCCACTAAATATTTAGCCCACCACATGAAGCATTTAGGGTGACTTCTTTTAATTTTCTGCTTATGCAGAAGCAAGTTTCTGAATTTTGGTGGGTAGAAACTGTTGTGGGGAGAAACGGCAAGAAACTCTCTGGGAGATTTCTTTTGGCATCTACAGTTTTTGCTTATTTGCTAGGATGAGTTATGACATTTCCATTATACCCTGAATCGTGATATGTGCACTTAATAAAATTAAATTTTTGGAGAGCAACAATTGTATACATCTAATTTTTGGAAAGAACAAAATTGTACTAGATGCATCCCTGTGACAGGTTGGGAGATTAACCAACAATGATGTACTCTAGACATTTCTGTGCTTACGTTGTTGAGGTGCATGGTTCCCCCATGTATGGTTTTGGTAATTAATGACAATCCTTATATACTAATGTTTGTATTGAGACATTCTTATAGGTTTGTCTATTGGCACCGCTTGAACTCCATGTGTTGGATTCAAGGTTGGATGCTATCAAGATCATCACTTATAATTAATATATATATGATCAAGAAGAAGAATTGTCATGCTATTATTGACCATATTACAAACATGTCTTGAAGAAGGAGATTGTGTGAACATTCATGTTTACCTTCAAGAAACCATCATCATGAATAAAGAGAAGATACTTGGTTGATCAAGTAGGTGTGCAAATCTTGCCACCCATATGGAGATTATGGTCAAGTGAAGATGGTCATGTGAGAAGCTCTCTCATATTAGCTTATGGGGGAGCAATTTACAAGTCTTCACGAAGCGTAGCGCAATCAAGAAAGGTGGTCCAACTTGAGATGATTAAGATCGGCATCATCTATCTCAAGTGGATTGCGCAAGACAAATGTATGACTTAGATAAGGTTTCTATTTTGCCGGTCTCATTATTCTAGTCGGGAGACCGGATTATAGGATAGATAACCCTACTATCAAGAGGGGCTCTTGAATGTGTATCTTGATCGTATTTATCGTAGAGATCTCAAACCTTTGCATACTTGGCATCATCCTTCTTGGTTCTTATTTCGGGTTTTCTCCATGTGAGGTTTTAGATCTTGTCATGCTCTTCATGTCAAGCTCAAGTTCATCAAAAATGGATTTCGTATGAAAAACTTATCGCATTTTTTATGTTGGAGGTTTCTACCGGTTGTCCTTTATAGATAGGTCAAACCTTTCATCATTTGGTTTATCTTTCCATTTTGAACTATGATGTTTATCTCCATATTCTTGTAGTGCTCGTCGTTGCGATTTCAACGAGCCCAAGAACATAAAAAATGGAGTCAGGATGCAAATGTTACGACCGTTTTCGTACCGGGTGTTCTGCAGTTTTTCAAGCACCGGTAGTACCGGTGCTGGTGCCACCGGAAACCCCTTCGGGATGCCCGTGGCGGTACTACCAGTGAAACCACCGATAGTACCGCTGCCTGGGGCAGTTTTTCAGCCCGTTTGGTGTTCTAACTCATCCCGGGGGCGGTAGTACCGGTGGTTTCATCGGTAGTATCGCCCCTGCGTGATTTTGCCCCCAACGGTTGGATATTTGGGTGACCTATTTAAGGGGTGTTCTTCCCCAATGGTTCCCTAACTCTTTGGGCAAGTTTGACCTCCAAAATCTTGCTATCTCTCAATCCATCCAATGATTCTTGCTTCCACTTGAGGGAAAAGAGAGAGGATATCTATACAACTCCACCAATCAATCCCTTCTTTTTGTGAGGGGAACCTATTGGATCTAGATCTAGGGATTCATTTGTTGTTTTCCTTGTTCTTCCTCATTCCTCCCTCCATAGCATTAGTTGCTTTGGTGGGATTTGGGAGAGAAGTTCTTGACCACTGTGTGTGTTCTTGCCATTGCATTAGGTGAATCGATTTGAGTTCCCCACGGGATTCGTGAAAGAGAAGTTCATGAGCTTGTTACTCTTGGGTGCTTGGTCACGGAAGAGATTGTTCCTCTTTGGTGTATTGAGCACCCTAGACGGTTAGTGGTTGGGGCTTCCACCTTGTTGCAAGAACCTTCGTTTAGAGCCTCCAATTGAGTTGTGGATATAGAATCAACCCCGTGTAAGGTATGGTCAACGCCTTCAAGTCGACCTCATAGTGGAAATGAGCATCTCCCTCATTGGAGAAGCTCAAGGAGAATAAGGTGTGCACATCTGTGCTATTGAGGAGCTCCTAGCTGGCTCCCCACCTCTCCAACAAAGATGTACTTACCTTTGGAAGGAACTTCGGTAATCACATCGGTGTCTCCTTGTGCTTCGGTTATTTCTACACTCTAGCTCGTTACTTATGCATTTACCTTTGTGATAGCCATCGTGCTTGAAGTCATCTATCTTGCTATAACTTAGTTGTATATCTTGCTTAGCATGAGTTGTTTGTGCACATGGGTAAACCTAGGTTGTATAGGTTTTGTGCTTGATAAATTAAACGCTAGTTTTATTCCGCATTTACTCAAGTCAAAGCCGTAATTATTTTAAAGCGCCTATTCACCCCCCTCCCCTCTAGGCGGCATCCTTGTACTTTCAATTGGTATCAGAGCCAGGGCTCTCATTGTTAGGCTTCACCGCCTTGAGAGTAATGATGTCGCTTAGTGAATTAGTGCACGATCCCACATTTCATTTCGATGGCACAAACTATAATGTTTGGAAATTTTGCATGCTTATTTATTTCCGGGTCATAGACCCAAAAATGGAGCAAATTGTAGAGATGGGTTTTTATCCTCCAAAGGATCCTCAAAATCCAACTTTAGAGGAAGAGAAAAACTTATCTCTCGATGCTCTTGCTATTAATGTGTTTTTCCTTCTTGTGAGCCTTGTAGTTATTAAACCACTATTTCCTATCCGGAATGCTCATGAGTTATGGACAAAGATTCAAGATAAATATGGTGTGTCCAATGTTGAAGAGGATGATTGTTATCCCTCCACTTCCGGTCGTGATGAGTTCTCAACTTCTTCTACTTCACCAACATGTGTTAAGACACAAACTAATGAGATGGTGAGTAGTTATAGGCTTTGCAGTAATGATAGTGAGCTTATTACCGATGATCATTCATCTTTATCTTATTGGCATGCCTCATCTTTGGACTTAAACACAACTAGAACCAAAAATGTTTTACATGCTTCTGTTGATAGTCTTTGCATATCATGTCGACATTGCTTGACTAAATCTCATGATGATATGCTTGCCTTGTCTTGTTCCCATGATAAAAATGATTGTGTTTCCTCTAATATTTGCATGGCTAACAATGTAAAGGAAACTCAACTCTCTATGGAACAAGATGTGTACTTGAGTGGTGCATCAAGTAATGATCTATCATCATCTACGACCTTTTGCCTCATGGCCAAGGATTCAAAGGTATCTTCTACTTTGAACCCCCAATATATCTCATGATGATAAAGATGAGTGGATAGCTTTGTGGTTAGCTAGCCTTGATGGTGAGACTAAGAAAAATGTGAATGCTCTGCTAGAACAACTTGATAAGGCTAACTCTCTTATAGATGAAAAGGAGGATATCATCGTGACTTTGGAAAGTCATAGTGGTAGTCATTCTATCAAGGACAAAGAGCTTGAAAAGGCTTTTGAGAAAGAGCGGTCCCTTAGATTTTCTCTTGAAGAGAAACTATATAGTCTAGAAGAAACCTATGCTATTAGCTTTTATAAGCTTAGAAGGGACAATGAATTATCTCTTACTCTTCCTAATGACCTCAAAGCTAAAAATGATGATGCTTGTGCTACTAACTCTATTTCTTGTGAAGCATCCATATTAAAGGATAATGTTGAGCTACGGGCTCAACTTGAGTTGCTAACTAGTAATTATGGGAAATTGGAAGAAACTCATGAAAAGCTCTCAAGCTCTCATGAGGATCTTCTAGTCTCCCATGAGATGCTAAAATTAGCTCATGAGGCTATTTTAACTAAGGTAACATCTTGTGAGCCTCATGTGGACAAAGGCACAATCTCTACTCTAAATGCTATATTGCCTTGTGCTAGTCCTAGTAATTCATCCTCTCATAAAGTTTCCACATCTTATGATGAATTTCTTTCCTTACCTTGTTGCTCTAATAATGATGCATCTACTTACTCTAGCTCTTGTTTTGATACTAACCATGTAGAGGGAATCAAAGATCTCAAGGCCCAAGTCACTTCATTGAAGAAAGACTTGGAGAAGTGTCATAAATGAAAGTCCACACTTGACAATATGTTCAGTGTCCAAAAATACCCCAATGACAAGATAGGACTTGGATTCATTTCCAATCACAAGAACAAGTCCAAGGTCGACAAGAAGAAGGGCCATGAACAAGTCCAAGGTCGACAAGAATTTGGCCAAGATTGTTTGCTTCAAGTGCAAGGTTGAAGGGCATCATGTTAGAGCATTCCCTTCGAAGAAGAAGCAACTTAGTGAGAAGCAACAAGAGAGGCGGCTACAAGTTCAACCTCAGTCTCAACTTCAAGTTGAAGAAAGGCCTCTTCCCATGAAGACTCAAGCTAATGCTTCTCAGGTTGAGAAATCAACTAAGAAGAATGGAAGGAGTCGTTGTTGCTACTTATGTCGTGAAAATGGCCATCTTGATTCTTCATGCACTAATGGTACATTATCCAACCCTATCATAATTGATGATGTGTATTCCATTCGGAAGGATAATGTGGGCAATGTGTTTTCCAAATATGTTGGTACTCACAGTGGTGTCAAGAAAAAACCATTTGGGTTGCCAAGCCTATTGTGACTAACCTCTTAGGACCCAACTTGGTTGGGGACCAACAAGGTCAAACTTGATCAATAGGTTTTATTTGATGGCATTGGAGACTTGGTTATATCATGAAGAATTAAGGGATCTTCATCACGTATATTTTCCTCAAGCCAAGTCATTTGGATTATCATCTCTCTATCTCATATCCCATGCTC
>JAPCYS010001964.1:0-58761 GCA_028641055.1 Alopecurus myosuroides
GTTTACTTCGAGAAAGGAAAAAACTGTCCGATCTTGCAAAGTTGTATGCTGATTTAACCGAGTAGCATCCGTTTTTGGTATGGGGCCAGCGAATGAAATCACCCCCCTCCCTGCTAATCTGAACTTGCAGAATTTGGGAAGCCGTGTCCCTATCAAAGAAGGCATTGATGGTCTCTGGAATCCAAGACCTCGTCTGTTCGTCGATCAGGCAATGCACGGTAGCAACAGAAGGAATCTCCTTTGAAGGGATCAACATATACGCTGGCCTGTCCGGTATCCAGTTATCGGATGTAATCTTCACAGAACGCCCATCCCCTATACCCCATTGCGCTCCACGCCTCAACAGCTCCCGTCCGTATAGTATGCTACGCCAAGTATACGAGGAGGACCTGGGCTTTGGTGCATGCCAGAAATCAGTAAAAGGAAAGTACCTTCCCTTTAAAACCCGGGCACATAACGAAGATGGTTCGGTGAGGAGCCGCCAGCACTGTTTCCCGAGCATGGCTTGGTTGAAAAGAGTCATGTCCCGGAATCCCATTCCACCCAAGGGTTTAGGTGCCGAGAGCCACTCCCATGATCTCCAGTGTAGTTTCCTTTTACCATCTTCAACCCCCCACCACTGGGTGGCAACAATAGATCTCATCTTTTCACAGGTTGCGATTGGAATTTGGAAACAGCTCATGACATACGTTGGGATTGCCTGAATAACAGCCTTCAGAAAAGTTTCTTTTCCAGCTCTTGATAAAGGCCTATCCGTCACACCATTCATTCTTTTCCAGATCATATCATAGAGGAAACCAAAGGTGATCTTGGGCGAGCGACCCACCGAGGTAGGCATGCCCAAGTATTTGTCATTTAGAACCTCACTTTGAACCTCCAAAGTGTGTTTCACTCTATCTATGATCATCTCATCACAACGATTTCCGAAGAAGACCGATGACTTATCCAAATTTATTTTTTGGCCGGATCCATCACAGTAAGTCTTCAGAGTCTCCTTTAGAGCCACCACACTCCTATCATCACTTCGGGCAAAGAAAATGCTGTCATCTGCGAACAGTAAATGTGAGATAGGGGGACCGAGTCTACCATTTCTGATACCATAGAGCTCACCACGGTCCTCCTTTTGCTGCAGTAAACATGACAACCCTTCAGTGCATAGAAGAAATAAATAGGGGCTGATGGGGTCCCCTTGTCGGATACCCCTGGATGGCATAACAGGTTCAGTTAGCTCTCCGTTGACGCGGACAGCATATCGAACACACGTCACGCACCTCATAATGGACTGGATCCATATAGGAGCAAAACCCAGTTTCACAAGACACCCATGCAGATAATCCCACTCAACTCGGTCGTAAGCCTTCATCATATCAATTTTTAGAGCAAAGTATGGGCGTTTGCATGACTGATGCCGTATTGTGTGTAAGCATTCATAAGCAATGAGAGCATTATCCGTAATGAGCCTGCCAGGAACAAACGCACTCTGTTGCTCAGAAATAATATAGGGCAAAATCACCTTTAGTCGATTTGCCAACACCTTGGAAGCAATCTTGTATATCACGTTGCAAAGGCTGATTGGGCGGAAATTCTTCAAGTGTTTCGGTTTGGACACCTTTGGAATAAGCACGATGACAGAATCACAGAAACCCTCCGGAACTTCCCTTCCAAGAATGAAAGCCCTAACTGCATTACACATCTCCTCCTTGAAGAAATCCCAATGGGTCTGATAGAACAGCGCCGGGAAGCCATCGGGGCCCGGTGCCTTGGTTGGACCCATCTGGAAAAGAGCAGCCCCAATCTCATCATCAGTGTATGGTTTGCAGAGGTCCACATTCATCTCTTCCGTCACCTTTGTTGGGATAGCCTCCAGAACTGAATCAACCGAGTCACAAGTTTCAGAGGTGAAAAGATTTTCATAAAAAACCTTAACCATACCTTTAATCTCTCCTTGTGTCTCACATTTTGAGCCATCGTCACGCTGCAGAACATCAATTTTGTTTGTTTTGCGTCTTGCCGTGGCCCTAGCGTGGAAGAAAGCTGTATTGCGGTCCCCATTTTTAAGCCACTCGACACGCGACCGTTGCCGCGCCATAATCTCTTCCCGTTCGAAGAGCTCGCATAATTCCCGCTCCACTTCCTTTTCTTCCACCGAAACCTGATCGGTCATCACCTGCTCACGTATATCACGTAGCTTACCCTCCAACTGCCTTATTCTCTTTCGAACCGAACCAAAAGTGGCACGGCTCCATTCTTTCAGAGATGAGGCGACCCTGTTAAGATTGGACCATGTGGACTGTAACGATTGTTCACCGGCCCTCCCTTCCATCCAAGATCTTTCTAGCACATCTTTGTAATCGGATGCACGCAGCCACATCGCCTCATAGCGAAAACCTTGCTGAACCGGGGGACGCTCCTCAGCTCTCGATCTCCGCCTCAACTTTGTGAAATCAACCATGAATCAGATAATTCCGAGTCGACTTGAGATATAGACGTGCCTTATTTTTTTTTACAAGCAAAGAAAATATTCACTACATACCTTAGTTGATGATATCTTGACTCCAAGACTAACACTTGTTTTCGCAAATTTTTACAAATTAGTTTGTTTATTTCACGGGAAAAAGTCAAGAGAAATACACGGATATAGGGAGACATTATATTTGTACAAAAGATGATTTTTGGTGTGATAATATATTACTAAGTAAAGCTTTTGTGTTGTCAAGTATGTAAAGTTACGGGTAATATATGAACTATAGCACTATTTCCTGACGAGGATTTAGTGATTTAGAGAGGAGGGTTGAGTGTTGTTACGACTAGTATCGAGAAGAAATATATTTACGGGTAATCCAGTGAAAAGGCGTAGCATTCGGTAGCGATCGATTTATCATCCATTTTGTTTGAGAACGCTCCTCCTATCCGAAAGTCGTGGGCGATGTCACCAACCACACCGATGGTGGATTCTAGCATTTGAGATGTTAACCCTGCGTCATTTTGACGTTATGTGGATTTGGCCATCGGTGGCGTACTTTTTGTGAAGGTAACGAGCGGTCTCCGGAGTGGCCTCCGTGGTCAAAAGGGCGGTGTTGAAGACGGTGAAAGATTGCCTAGCGACAGATGTGTCAATGATCAGTTGGACCTTGGGCAGCGTAAGGCCATAAGAGAGATGGAGATTTAAGGAAGACATCAGCGGGTGGCATGTGAGCAGGGAGGCGACAACGATGGCGGCAGGATGCACCATGGTTACCCCTCCATATTCTACTTTCTCGACATAGCTGGTGGGGAACCACATGTTCTCCTCGTGGCAGGGGACGGTGGGTCTCACGACTGTAGCATGCGGTTTTGGTGCCGATTTTAAAGAGAGTACTGTAGAAATTGCGACCTAAACTTTTTTTTAACAAACCCCTTGGGAAGTTCTTAGACACATAAAATAATGAATGCACATGCGCCATCACTAATGACGGTGGTCCAATATGGACCAAAATAGTCGTAGTCATGGGCTCCGCTAATTAATTAAGTAATGGTATTATACCAAGAGATAAGGTTTGGGATTGCCTTATGACACCATGAAATATCTACAAATACAGAAATAGATACACCATAGTACATGTGTCGCACATGGATGTGAAAGTTGGTCGAACACATGAAATAATAGAAAGTATATGTTCGGAATGAAAATTATGAAGACGTAAATGTGGAGTAGTTTTGTGCTCTGATGTAGGAGTCGTAGGAAACACCATATATATCGTAGTATGAACTACCAACGATCAATCATCTATCTTATCTGAGTAAGCTAGCTATCTATGTAGCATGCTCAGTCGCCCGTACTTAGGGTGGCGGGGGAGGTGACAACAACATGGTCAGCAAGATGCAATGCTGTCTGGTTTTGACCTTGGTGGTTCCTGACCAATGGTTGTGTCAGTTTGGGGATTGTGTGGCTACATGACAGTGAGGTAGCTCACGGGAAATGACTATGGCGGGTCGTCAACATGGTGATCCGGTGGTTGCGATTTCAATGGCTATGAAGGCAAAAAAGATGGTGGTGGCAGTGACCAGTGGGAAACAAAGAAAGATCACCACAAGTGGGAGTTACAAATGATTTTACAAAGGTATTCATGTTACAAATGATTTTACAAAGTTATCGCATCAAGATAAATAAAAATTTATTAGGAAATCATTTTGCACATATCTGGTCACTGAATGCGTGTGGAGGGAGGAGGTTTGGTTGGGCTAATGCCGGCTGCTGGGTCATCAAAAGGGTGATCGGAGCGGTGGTGGGGGGTGGGGGTGGAGGAAGTCGATACTGGGGTAGCGAAGAAGGATCATCGCATGAGAGTTGGAGTTGTTTACAGACAAAGAAGATGGCCAGAGTATTGTTCGCATAAGTTTTAGGGGTTATCAGAGCCAGCTGAATTTTCCATGGCCTATCGTGTGAGGTCAAAACCTCGCCCTGCCCCACAAGCGACTGTTGCTAATTACCATATTGGAAAACACTAACTAGCCGATTCAACCTTGATGAACATATTACATGCCTGCACCAATATGGATTATTACCCATGGCACTCCAACATATGCACTCGCCGTTGGTTGCAGGCTAGTGCACGAAGATCCAGGTGGTACATTGCAAGACTAATTTCATACCACGACGATTCAAGGTACTTTGTTCATATGTAGCATCATACAAAATAAATTGAAATGGAAAATATTTTGAAAAAAGAAATGCATGCATGTAATATCAATTTACTATCATTATATGGATGATATTTATACCATGAAATTAAAGGGGCCTAAAGGCAGACACAATGGAGTTTAAATGATATTATTTGCATGCATGGAATTTAAAGAGACGGCCCACTGGTAGAAAATAGGCCTACAGTCCCGGTTCGCCAGACCCATTAATCCCGTCCGGGCAACCGGGACTAGCTACGCGCGACTAAAGGCCCCCCCTATAGTCCCGCCACTTACGGACCGGGACTAAAGGCCCGTCTACGTGGGCGGGTGGCGGAGCCTGGGGTCGGAGGACATTTAGTCCCGGTTGGCCACATGAACCGGGACTAGATTTATTTTGTAATTTTTTTAATTCATTTGGTTTCTAATTATTTTTCTCACCTTTTTTCACTCCCTTTTTTTCACTCCCTTTTTTTTCACAATTTGTATTATTTGCTTAGTGTCTAACTAAGATTATCTCTAGTCAAATTAGTTACTCATGGTCAAACTTCCCGCTCGGTCACCCATCCTCCCACTACTCTAGCACTAGCACGCTTAACTTCCGAGTTCCATCCCGTCCCGAATCCAAGTGTTTCTCACGCATGTATGTGATAGTAGTATCATATCAATCTTATTAACATGTTGGTCGAAGCCACATTTCTTTATTGTTTGAATTTCAAATAAATCTTTTAATAAATAAAAGTAATGATGTAATTAATAATTTTGAATAAATAAATAAACATTAACTTTTAATTTGTATTATTTCTAAAAATACAAATAATATATCCAAAAATTGAGAAAAATAGAACTAATTCATTTTAAAATCTTAAAAATACAAATAATATATCAAAAATGAAGAACAATAATACTAATTCATTTTAAAATCTTAAAATACAAATAATATATCAAAAATTAAGAACAATAATACTAATTCATTTTAAAATCTTAAAAATACAAATAATATATCAAAAAATGAAGAAAAATAATACTAATTCATTTTAAAATCTTAAAATAAAAAAATATATCAAAAATAAAGAACAATAATACAAACTCGATAAATCAGTCTCCCGGCGGAAATCAGTCTTCATCCTTTGATAGCCCTGGTGGATGAAGGTGCTTGCCATGACATCCCGGTCTTTGGCCCGGTCAACTGGATAAGATTCTGAAGATCAACGTAGTGATCTTCAGGTATCATAATACCGATGCGCATCAACTTCACACGGTCTTGCGTGATGTCAACGCTGCAAAAGTCAAACCCCGAGTTGACAAGAAAATCAACAAGGTCCGGGCAATGCTTTGAACTACTGTAACAACAAAAATAGGATATGTGTTAGATATGTTGCAACATATGTATTCTTCACATGCAACAAAAAAACTCGAAGATGCATGCAAGATTGTACGTGTGCTATAGCTTCTACCTTGACCATTGGAAGACCAACACCGACTGCTTGAACGCAATCTGGATGACGGCAACATCCTTCTGATTCGCCGTGTACTCCAGATCGAGCCCAAAGAACCGGTGTTCTTCGGGAGCTGCAAAATAGAGATCGACCAAATGACCCAGAGCTTCATGCAGCCTCGCGGAACTGTTGGTGAAGAGCACGTCCAAATCCTTGCCGCATGGTGTGGAACCATAGTATTGCGTCCAAACTTCAGCCATTTGCGTGCGTGTGCTTGGATCGAAAAGAACAGAGAGCGAGAGAGGAAGAACAGAGAGCGAGAGGAAGAACAGAGAGCGAGCAGTTGGAATGGCGCACTTCTGCCTCGCTCGCGAAATAAAAACCGCCGCGGGGGAGGCGAGAAGCTTGATGTTTAGTCCCGGTTGGCCACGGGCACGGGGAATAAAGGGCCATTGGTCCCGGTTGGCCACGGGAACGGGGAATAAAGGACCAATAGTCCCGGGCGGCCAGGTCAACCGGAATTAATTCCCTCCACGCGCCGCAACGCGCTTCCCAACCCGCGACGTCTGACCTTCTGTCGCGGGTCTCCTCCCGACCCGGGACTAAAGACTCATTAGTCACGGTGCGCGACGCTTGGGGACTGATGCTGGCATACCGAAGGCCTTTTTTCTACCAGTGGCCCAGATCATCGCTGGCAAGAGAAAGAAAAATACAACGCCGCAACAATTTAATTTGGCAAACATCAATTATAATTGCCTAACTCCAATTTATATAACAATCAAGCAGGCAAATCAGATTTCTATTCTTTCCTAATTCATGCACACGTACGAGTATGTATCGACCTGGATTGGATGTGCACCCATGACTGCAACCACTTCCTCGTGGATCACCCATCCTGAATCGTTTAGAACCTAACAATCCAAAACCATCCACACACAAAAAAAACTACCTCGCTGACCCGAGATTCATTTATCGATCCTGTACAATCCCCTTCCTTCCTAACCCTCGTCATCGCCTACTCTTACCGACTCAACTTCATTTTTCCTTAAATTCAATGAGTGATGGACACAAAATTTACTTGGTTTATTTACACTAATTAATTACATAATATTATATAGTATATGGAGGCTAATTCTTATTTCCCATAGCATTAATGGGCATTTACTATTACAAAAAAAGTTTAGAAAAAGCCATATAATTAAGACACTATTCATAATTCATATAATTGGTCTCGTGTTAATCACTAGCCTCCACCATGTCATGTGTGGTGTCCTCCACCTTTTTCCATGTCGTTAGTAGGGGTACGACGGATGGAGACATACTCCAAAGGCCGCGGGCGGAGGTACTAGTGGGGAGCCATTTGTTCTCCTTGTGGAAGGGGATGGGGGACGTGGCTAAAGAGGGTGCACACCAATTTTGGCTTTATATAAAAAATGCGTAGGAACTATGTATAATTAAAAAGAGATTAAATAAAACCCTTGTCAAGATAGTCAATGATAATTTTTTTGGATAATGGAATAATAGGTGCACATGCGCCACCACCGACGAAGGTGGTCCAATATTTACCAAAATCCTCTTCGAGACGTTCAAATAAATAAACAAAGATAACATATGAATATACGATAGCACAATGTGTAACATTTAGATATGAATGTCGGTAAATCGCATGAATTAAGAAGGCACATGGCAACTTCTTGCTCTCCACCTTGATGTCGTCATCTTCATCGTCGACAACAATGCTTGGTTAAATGAGTAGCTAGGTTCATCTATGCGTGTGTGTACGGAGGAGAAGCGCACGTCTGAGAGAGTTACGGCCGTGAGCACGCTATTAAGAACACAATGGCCAGCGACATAAACAATGCCCACCATCGGCGACCGCACGAACGATGATGAATTATCGGGGTAGCGCCAGTCTGCACGAAGGCAAAATACCCGCTTGATCTACACCCACTAGCAATACTCTATACAGATGCCAACCTCCTCCATCGCATTGACTTTAGACGGTTGGGCCGCCGACGGCGAGGGAGGGAGGAGCCGCTGGCGGCAACTAGGCTCTCAAGAAAAAGGAGGGGAGAAGAGAGCCGGGAGGGAGGGAAATGAGAGCCTTTCAAGCTAGTTTAATATTAAGTTGGTAGCTAATGCACTTTTGCTAGTAATAGCAACTTAGTTAGATCAAGAAAAAATCAGTTTATCTCTCCCCCTCTCTCTCTCAACGACCAAACAAGAAAGAACTAGCCCAGATACCACGAACGCATGCACGCTTCGTATTTTATGCATGAGATTTTCCTTTTTTTAATGTATTAAAACAATTGCATAAAAGAAAATAAAACACCTTTTAGCAGCTATTAATCTTCGTTAATAATTATTCAACATGATGCAAAATCGCCTTACTAGGATTTAGTAAATATTATTTTGCATGAAGCTTAATTCTGAGTTAGTTATTATTGCAATTTATTTGACTAACATTCATTTTAATTCGAATGTCACAATAGATAATGATGAGTACAAATCTAAAATAATTAAATAATTTAGATTACGTTGTCGTTGAGTTGAATACCGGTTAATTAAACAAGGCACAATTATTGAATATATGGACACTCGGTAGCTTACTGAGATAATCACAAGTCTGAATATATAAAAATAGCTTCAAGGAATTCGTCTTACTGCATGTAACATGGCAAGAAGCCCAACCGCTAGGCACTTTTAGAGATACTTCCATTGATTCATATATTCTCATAGGTTTTTTTAATTTTATTTTATCTGGATTTATTTGACTTGCTCAAACTTTATGTAGTTCTTATTATCTCTTGAATATAATATATATTCTATTTGGATAAATTGGATATTCACCATCACATGTGTTAGTTTGTCACCAAAATTTTAGTACAATCACAAAACATCTAACAATCATCTAAGTCGTGAATCCACGACCAATTCATTGGAATTTCGTGGATTAGTCGCCCTTATCTCGTCCCTCTCTATTGCACACCATGTCTCTCCTTCCTCTCTCCCTATGTCTATTTTCTGACCCTATCGTCCCGTACATTATATTCATGTTGTCATTCTCACACCACTAATTACGGCCGAGACCTCTGTACGGTTTAGATCTTGGGTATAGATCTAGGCTTAGGTATAGGGCTTTGGGGTCCAAGGACTGATATATCTAGGGGTTTAGGATACAAGGTTTAGATGTAAGGTTTAGGTTTAGTGACTAAGGGTATAGATCTAAACCCTAAACCACTAGCCGGCAAAGCAGTGCATGCATGCGTGGCTCAACCCAAAGCTTAGTCGTAGCAAGAGAACGGATGAGCCCGCCGCCGTCAACGTGTCACATATTATGCCATGACATCAACTTCCCTCTCTATGTGGTCGCCATCGTCGTCAGGTGCGCTCGGCAGAGACGTCATGTGGAGGAGATCGTGGTCGTCGGTGTTGGGCATGCACGTCGGGAAACCCGAGGACTATGGTGTTGTCCTTCTCATTCGTATTGGCGCCGATCACAACAATCATCATTTCGTGTGCAGCTAGACGTCACTGGTGTCCATGTCCGCCGGCATGAGCACGCCCAAGATATCAGAGAGTGTGTGGATCTACCGGTACACAACTAGGTAGGTAGCTTAATCTTATTTTTGAGTATAGAGTTGCACGTACGTATGTCCGTTCGACAACATGTCGAAGTACACCACTTCTTCGTGTGTAGCTAGTAGCGGAGTAGTAGCAAGCTTCTTATTACTCTAGGTAGTAATAATACACTTAGTACTACTAGCTATAACACTTCTTTTAGTAATAGCAACTTAATGTTCCAAGTCAAAAGAAAAGACAACTAGTCCATACGACCCTCTCTCCCTAAAAGAAAAGGAATTAGCCCAGCTTTTTTATATGTGCCTTCCCAATTTTAGTGTAGCACAACAATTGAACACAAAATATAAAACATATTTTTACTAGTTATTCGCCTTTATTTAGCTAGGAAAATTAACCTTGTTGTCATTTGGTAAATATGATCCGCTACTGAGCTTAATTATGAGTTGGTTGTCATTGCAATTTCCTTAACTATCGCCATTTAATTGGAATGTCACAGTAAACAATAATGATACATCATCGATCTAAACCTAATAATATTATTTAGACTATCTAGATGTCGAGTTGATTACGGATAATTGTCCGAATCTTGAATATACAGACAAAACGATAACTCGGTTGGACAATCATGACCGTATGAATACATAAAAATTTAGCTCCCATCGAAGTTGTATACAACTAATTATCCAGGATCATCGAGGTCATAATCCGGGTCCACATAGTCCTTGACGATGTTTGGCGGCTAGATCCGCCATGATCTTGTCCACCACCAATATGAGTTTCGCCTTGAGATCATCCTATCTAGTTGACACTCATTGTACATGTTATCGTCTCGATCCATCTCCACGGGAACACCCCGCCCGGTGTCGGGAAGTTGTACAAGATGCATGGGAATCTCCACAACGAGCCGCGAGATGATTATGTCCTTGTTAGGGAACTAGACCATGCAAAGGGCCGCCACCGACACACGGTGTCCGGCTTGGACCGCCTGTCGATCACGAGTCTAACTTCTCGGGGCTTGGTATCCTTGTTTCAGGGGAAGTCCAGCACCATGTGGTCCACTCCCATGGCTCTGCTACTTACATCTCGTTGCCTCGTCCCGGCAATTACCACTAGCGGATCGGTTACGAACCACATGACATGTAGCTAATTTTTTTCAAGATGAATGAATGATTGCATGGAGTTGCTCCAGCTCTTAGCTAGTACTCGGCATGGCGGGTTGCGATCGAGAATGGGTTGTATGTGTAGATGTCCGGGGTCATATGAAACAAGTGATATCCAAAAATATTATTAGTAGAGACTGTGCTGTATCGGAGTATAACATATTGGTATACTCATACATCTCCCTCGTGGGTATGGAGCTAGTGAAATTTCACTTTAATGAGGGCACACCTTAAAAGCATGGCAACTCCGAGGAGACAAAGAGCGGGAAGAACTAGAAGCGACATTAGAACTCACGTGCCAGGAGCATTTTCGCCTCCTGGCGAATGATATCGCTTCTCGCGGATCGCCCTCCACAACTCCATCCGCACCGTCCACCACCCACCTAGGTCCATCGATCTGAACGAAACCACCCAGACGTCGGGAGGTTGTACATGATGGGAGTCTCCACAACGATCCGTAAGATGGTTATGTCTTTGTTATGTAAGCGGACCATGCCGAGGGCCTCCATTGACATGGTCTCGGGCTTACCGCGTGTCGATCACGGCGGGGGAAGTCCATCATTGACGGCTTGACGCCGCGTGATCCACTATCACGGCTCTGCTACTTACATCTCGTCATCTGGTCCTGGCTAACATCACTAGCGGATCAGCGATAAATGGATGACATCATGTATTTGCTCCAGCTCCTAGCCACTACGGGGCATCCGGGTTGCGGTCGAGGATGAGTTGTATGTGCAGATGGCGTCGGCGGGTTCGCTGGTTATATAAAACAAGTGATATACAAAATAGTATTAGCTAGTATTTACAGGGTTATATGGGGAGTACAACACACACTCGTGTATCTCCATCAGTGGTACTCCCTCCGTCCAAGTTTACGAGTCTCCTAAGAAAATTCACCGCGACCAAGGTAGATATTTTAGTGGCTGCGTGGAGATCCAATCATGTGACGGTTTCCAAGTTTAGTGATAATGACCGATGGAATAGGAACCGAAGCACGCATGCAAAACGCTTTCACAGCTACAGCCAGGCCACGTTCACCGCATGCAAAGGACAGCCGCAGGGTTCACACCGCATGCAGCGAGTTTTGGGGGTTAGGCATGCGTTTCCACCTTAATCACCCCACACTTTCTTAGGCAATTAATTTTTACGGGCCTTGTGGGCAGTTCATTGTTGGACAAATAGAATTTCCTTAGAGGACTCGTAAACCTGGACGGAGGGAGTATATGAAGCTAGTGAAATTTGCCATACGGAAAGAGATTTTATTTACTTTAATTAACGAGTGCGCCACTTAATAGGTCAGGTAGTATTAGGATAGCATGACACCAACTAGAGGAGATTAAAGAGCGGGAAAACCCAGGAGGCACATTAAACGCGCGAAGCCTTTCCGCCTCCCCGGCCAATACTATCGTTGTTCGTGGATCGCGCTCCGGAACTCCATCCTCACCGTCCACCGTCCACCCAGGATATCCAACGCTCCATACGAAACTACCAAAACGCACTTGGTCGCGAGTCTTCTTCCCAGTTTCGCAGCCTGCCGCCGCCCAGTCTCCCGGTCTCCCCCCATTCCCAATCTCGATCCCCTTTCTCCGCCCAGCTTCACTCACCGCCGACTCATCTCGCCGTCGACTCATCTCCGCCACCAGATCCTTCTCGACTCCAGCCCCTAGGCACAGTTCTCCCCCACCGCGCCCACCTCCTGCTCCTTGGGCCTGAGGACGAGGAAATCAATCACTGCCTCCCTTAGCTTCTGCTGCACCCACAAGGAGGGGCCGTCCTCCCCCAGCTCCATGAATTGGAGGAGCTGCTCACGCAAGACCGGGTGGGGCAGTGGTCAGGATGTCAAGATGGTCGCCCCCAAGGCCCCCCACCGCGCAGATCTCGACGCCGTTGTTCTGGGCCTCGTCGGCATCGTCAACAAAAGGTTGATTTTCTCCTTCTCGTTTGAATCGGCTGCTGCCTGCTGCGAGGTGCTGTTTCATCTTGCTTTATTACTTACCCCGTGACAGTCCCCTGTTAATTTATTAGGCAGAGAGAGAGAGATGGATGCACGACCTGTTTGGTTTTCTGTAATTGGACATAGCGTCAGTTCCATAAAAAAATCTTATTGTAGATGCCTGCCTACATCTCTTCCATACACATGATATCATCTGTCTTCCCGTTCCAATTCCTCTTGTGCGGCCCCTAATTTTACCTAGCTAGGAGGATCTACTCCCATTCTCATTTTCTAGATACAAATCTTTGATTTCCATTTACTGGAGCACGTTCAGCATCGTTGGGTTTACTCACACCAAAACATAATTGATCCACCTGTTTGTGTTTGTGTAAGGGCACATCGGTTGTGTACAGTTTCAGAGATGGTTCATAGTCGTCAACTAACTACCGCACCGCACTTTCAGTTAAACATCTTCCTTAGTTGTGTTCATTGAAACTAATGAACATCTTTCAATTTGAATCAAAGTTGTGGTTAAATAATGTGGTTGTATACTAGTAATCTGACTAGTATTAATTTTGGTTTCTTTTTTTTCTAGTTTTGTCCATTTAAAAGATGTCAAGTCAAATCATCCATGGCTGCTGCTATTTTCAGGCCTGAGGAGGAGATCAAGCCTGGCCTCCCCCAACTCCTGCTGCACGAACAAGGAGGGACCGTCCTCCCCCAGCTCCACGAGTAGGTGGCAATAGACGCGACCTCTTCACGTCGTCTCTCAAAACCGCGTGGGTTGGCAAGCAGGAGGGTGGAGCTGCTCGCCCCCAAGCCCCCCACCGCAGACATCTACGCCACTGTTCCGGACCTCGTCGGCATCGTCACCAAAAGGTCTATTTTTTTCTGCTTGCGCTCGAGTCGGTTGTTGCGTGGTGCTGTTTGGTATTGCTTTGTTGGTCACTCTGTTACAGACATAGGTGCTGTAAACGTATTTTGTGCTACCTTGTTCTGACGCCTTTTACATCGATGTGCAGTTTACTGTGATACTAGAGTACTAGACACGTCGACCCTTTCTCTGAAGCTGCGGAAGAGAAGGTCGCTGCTACTCGGAAGGGTTGAATCAGCCCTAGTGGAAGGGTCAAGAGGGCCTTCGCTTGGTGCATCTAACAGTTATCCTCGTCGGCGCATGATACGCAACTGATTTGTAGTTGGTACGTTGGAGTTTGATTTTTGAGAATAGACCGAAGCATCCGTTGGCCGATCAGCTTGTGTATTGCGTATTTGTTACTGAATGTACAACTTTTAAGTTTTAGTTCTTTGCATTGGATGCAGTTTAGCCTATCCATTTGCATCTCATGTACTATTCAGGTTTAGTGCATAAATCCTCCACCATATCTGAAGATGGTACTTGTCAAGCAAATTGAAAATTTTGCTAAAACATTATCTAGCCGTAAACTAAGAATTAGGCATCTTTTCATTGTGTTACATAAAGTAACATAACCTCATGTAGTTGCATGCTTCTAGCCGCAGTTACATGGCCAGACTCGGGCATGTTAAGTTGCAGAAGTAGACACGTATTTACATGAGTTTTGACAGGGTAAAAGTTTCAGGCCTAAATTTGGTGTTAACTGCTTGCGAGGTAAGAGCAGCGGCTGCTGCCGGCGACCACGAGGGAGGGGGTCAACTGGTGAGCATGGACCGGTCGACCTTGCTAGTCTCGCTGCCGCCGTACCTGATGCGGTTGATGCCCGCCTTGCGCCGACGCGTCCTGCTCCGACGGCACGGATCCCTCATCTCCTAGCAGGACCGCCGGGGTGAGAGGGGGCCACGCGTGCGATGTTCCTCCCGACCAAGTCGTGCCCAGGTCCCTGGTGACAATGCGCACCATCTGCCCGGTGGCGCACGCATCCAGGCCATGGACTTTGGACTGCACATCGACCAAGTCTTCGACAACGGCCTGGGAGCAAGATGAACTTGCCAAACAAGCACAACGACGTCTTTATTGCCTTGCATGCTGTTGTTTTGATAATGGCTATGATACACTAAGGAAACAAGGTGAAGTTGCCGAACCAGCTCCACTACTTGGAGGCCATGGACACGACCTCCGCGCGTCTTATCTCAAGACCGGGTGGGTTGGCGGCTCCGCGGGCAGGAGGTTGAGCTGCACACCCCAAGGCCCCCACCGTGCAGGCATCGACGCTGCTGTTATGGACCTCGTCGGCATCGTCACCAAAAGGTGAGTTTTTTCCGTTCGCGCTTGAATCGATTGATGCCTGCTGATTGGTCTTGCTTTGTTCGTCAGCATTGTGCCTTTGTTAGAGTCGTCTGTCAATTTAGAAGCAGATCTATTTAGTCTTAATTAGATAGTCAGAGAAAGATGCATGCCTGATTGGTGTTCTGTAATTAGACATAGCGTCAGCTTCATGGAAAATATTTTATGTGCACTGTCCAGATCAGAGTTTCTGGTTGCCAGAGCGATAAGGAGCCTCTTATAGTTTCCGTTTAACAGTGCGTTACAGTTGACTAATATCCTGACTGATTGCTCCCCTTGTGACTTGTGACCAGACTAGAGATGGCTCTTCTCCTGGCTTTGATAGCAATGTAGACGATAGGGGCAAACAAGATTTCCGGGTTGATGTTGGTGGTGTGCAAAAAGACGTGACATTAGCATTTTATTCAAAGGTTAACCATACCTTACGATGGTGCCTGTGATTTTATTAATTACTTCCTCTGATTGATTGTAACATCTTTAATAAATTTCCTTCCTATGTTGCTTTCAGGATAATTGAAAACATATACACATCTGGCATGGGAAGCATCAACATCATTATAGGAGGGGGGAAGGTCACATCCAACAGGAAGTGTTCTTGCGCCAATGGCCAGTTTGTCGTCAAGGTTTTGCTAAAGGATGCTGCACAGGTGGAGGATGTTCATTAGTCAGCCTGTCATGGTTTATAGAAGCAATGAAGATGGAGGTCCGACTGTCTGAATACCTGTTGCCGGTTATCTTCTAATTTGATCAACTTAATTGTAGCTGACATATATTTCTTGTACTCATTTTCTCAGCACGTCATGAAGGGCTAAAGGCTACTGCTGGACAACAACTTTTTGACTACTGTATCCTTTTCACTGTCAAGGTATCTAACGTTTCTCATCTCTAAGGAGTTACATTAAAGCCTTCTATTGGAAGAAGCAGCTGTGATAGCGGTAACACCTGTTTTCAGCCGGAGGCTTCCAGTTTGAAACCCACTAATAATCATTGTTGGTTTTAGTTACACCAAAACAGAATCCACCTGTTTGTTTAAGGGGACATGGGAGATTATTTTGAAGTTTTTATCTGCATAATATAGGTTGTGTACAATTTCTGAGATGGCTTATATAGATTGCACTCTTCTACAAATAAACCTTCAATTTCATGCTAAAGACTTGATTTTCGCTCGAACCAAAAGCATCCTAGGATTGAGGCTCCATTCCGACAGCATCCTAGGATTGAGGCTCCATTCCGACACCATGCTATCCAATAGTGTTGAAGGCCACGACCATGTGTGCATCTTGTGCTCACGAGGATTGTGTGGTAGTATTTGTTACGTAGTAGCATCATTTACGTGTGGTAATACATGTAGCTTGAGTTATTCTTATTTAAGAGGGTGTTTTTCTAGAATGTAGCTAGTAACACTTGCAGGAGCTGATCTGGACTAGAATAAAGTGTTTATTATATTTCTTGTGATTTATCATTTCCTTGTTTGAATAAGATAATTTCAGAACCAGACCAGTTCCTTTAACTCGAGCTCCAAAATAAATAAAGTTTTCATCACCTCACGTAGGTGATGCAAACATTTTAACCCTCACAGAACTTCTGTATCTCTCATTGATATGTATGCACATATGTACTTGAACTTGTGCTCTTGAGTAATCCATTTGTATAGTACTTGTCATGTTCTGCTAAGCAATGGTGTTCCAAATTACCACCCATCTGCAACGACATGTTTTTTAGTTGCCAGGGGTGGCTGCTCCTCCTCTAGGTAGAAATGGTATCCTGTTATTACTATTTATAGAGGTGCATTTGCTATACATGATACTCTGTTTTGTCAAGTGATTACCTTTGTTCTGTATGGAATTGGTGAGCATGCCATTAGCATTGGTTAATGTAAGGGAAGAGGAATATAAATGTTGTTGCATCATTTTGAATTCTGTTGATTATACTGTAATCTATTTGGTTGTATGTTATTTTGAATCTCAACTTTTTACTACTGAGGCACCATGTGCTGGCTAGGGTCAGGACATGCCGTTGTCGAGGTCTATATGGGTCTGACCATGGATGGATGGTGCAGTGTCTCCTTCATGTTGACCGCGCGTGTGCACTTGAGACAAGACCATGCATTCATATCAATGTAAACACACTAGCTAGCCTTCAAGTTTTGACTTTGTTTAGTCTTTGGTGTGTGCCACTCCAGATGCGTTTGTGATATGTGTTGCCAGTTGACGCACATTACATGGTGAGCAACCTTATGTCCTCTTGGTTGTCTTGATGGTTTAGGTGAGCTTTTGCTGGTTCTCTTGTCTGTAGAGAGGCGCACCAACTGTTCCACGGTGTGTGTCCCACCATAGAAATAATTAACATATGCTATCGAAACTACCACGCTGAGCTCCCTGGTCACATGTTCATAACCTCCTAGCTTTAGCATGCAGACAACCCAATTAATTTTTGCTGGGATTTAAAATTTGACGACATTTTTAGAGCCTAGCAGCATTATATGACACTATACCTTGCATTTTTGTTGGGCTTAAGAATTGAGACTTACTAGGAGTTCATACTTGATCATCAACTACTCCCTCCCATCCAGAATAATTGTCGCAACCTGTATACAGTTTTTCACTAGCACAACACATAATAAGCGACAGTTATTTTGGACCGGAGGTAGTAATTTCTTTCGCTGACATGTGAGGCCCTGATCCATGACAAAGCATTGTCCTCTGACCTAACCTTCGGTATAAGCTACTGTCATTTTAATTTATACTCTTAGCATTATGATTTGATTATACCGATACGAGTTTGTTCTGTTTTATTTGGTATATATGTCTGCTGAACTAAAATTTGAGTGTTTGCTTGTCTATTTGTTCAGTTAGAAATTGTTAACACAATTTTAAGATACCTTCATGTTCTCAACTATTGAGTACCTCCTATTTAAACTAAAATAGCTTATGTTGTGACTTCGACGCTGTTGTTCTGGAGCTCGTCGACATAAACACCCATAGGTGAGTTTTTTCCTGGTCATGCTTGACTCGATTGCTGCCATGCTATATAGTAGTGTTCATTATGGTTCTCTGTGTCATTCTACTTGACCACCCCTGTATTGGTTTGTGGTGATCCTTACCTTCGGGCTATGTAGTTGCTAGGTATCAGCAGCATAGGTAGTGGAGCGGATTAGCTTAGGCTGGCTCTGTGTTGATTTCCCCGTTGTAAGTGGCCGAGTTGCTCTTGGTTGCTCTCGTCTGCATTGGGGTGGAATCAGCTCAACTTGATCTGTCGTTTTCTGAAACCATCGATTAGCGACTACGTGACAATATCAGTATATCTCCATGTTAATCGACGCTGTTAGCCTTTTTACATGGTTTGCATTTGTGTGCACTGGTATATGTACCTTTTTCTGCAATGTGCACATGCTAACCAGTACTACTAGTGCGCTGGTCTAAATTCCGAGTTCCTGATGATATATGCACTACCAGTCATGGTTTTTAAGGCAGTAAGGCGTCCTAAGTCGAAGGGGGGCGCTTTGTCGCCTAGGTGACGACTAAGCGGACGCTTTAGGCGCCGAAAGCGGTTGTTTTTCTAAGGCGGAGGGGAGCGCCTTGACGCCTAAGCGTCGCCTAGGCGGCGCCTTGAAAACCATGCTACCAGTGTTATTCCGTCATTTTGTATGTTGTTGATTGTATCATAATCCATTTTGTGATCTGATCTTGACTTCAAAATTTGTGTTGCATCTTAACTTTTTGCTAGTGAGGCACCATGTGCTGGCTCATTCATGACATGCCGTTAGCGAGCTCGTTGTGGGTCTGGCTGTGGATGGACGGTGTTGTTTTTCCTCCATGTAGACTGCCATGTGCCCTCGAGTCTGGACCATGCATGTATGCCCCATGTAAATGCACTAGCTAGGCTTCAAGATTTTCCTTTGTATAGTTTATGGTGTGTGTGCCACTTCAGATACCTTTTACTGTGTGTATGTTGTTAGTAGATGCACAAGCGAACCTGAGCCAGTTGATGCAAACATCTTAACCACTGCGCGTTTGTGATTTTCAGGCAGAGAAGACAAAATTGAGCCCTGAATTGAGGATTCTTCTTTTAGCTAGCTAGGCTTGTGTTTTTATTTCTGCAAATCAAAATTGTGCATCGAGTCGCCTATGGACCGGTCTCGTGGAGCAGCTTGCATGTGGCTGTTGGTCTGGCGTGACCCGGCTATCCCTCGGCTTGAACTAGTATCTTGGTCGCCTCCACCGTCGCTCCTTTGCGCTGGCCTTGTTCTTCTTCCACTCAGTGGGATTTGGTATGTTTCTGGCCCTTATATCTCCTCTTCGTGAACTGTTAGGTTTGGGTGGCAAGATTTGCAGTTGCATGTCTGTTAGTTGCTAGTTGTAGAATGTTTTCTTGAGTATTTTCCCAGTTGCAGTTACTTTGTTATGGATGCATGCTTGTTGAGGAAGTCTAGTACAAGAAGGTTCTGCTTTGAATGATCAAAGCATCATCTATGATTTCTTAATATATTACTCATGTACATTCTCGGGCCTTACATGTGGCTGATTTTTTTAGATGTTGTGTGATCTTTCTTGATTTTAGATGTTGTGTGCTCTTTATTCATTTTTTTTAGACGGCAGATTCAGTTGTTACTATATGTTATCAGCTTCTACATTGCTTATGTTTCACCCGTTGGTTGCTACTACTTTCACATGGAAATCTTTTTTTTCGTTGGAAATTAGTAGAATGTGCCAAACAGCAAGAATTATTAGAATGCTGTCCTTTTCTCCATTCGTGGTAGGAGTCCTAGACTTATAGTGAAGCTCATGTAGCCTGTTTATGCTATGTGAACTGGCCACAGTACCTCGTTTTAGTTGTGACCTAGATCGCAAAATGTATTTTATTTGCACAACATGTGTATTCTTAACTTGTGTTTTTCTACTTCAGTGGAACTTTGTCAGGTTAATGGATTTACAATGCATCCCAGCCTCGTGGACAGGCTCGCCTTTGGCAAGATTGGTCGGGCATGCTGCTGTGCTGGCCGCAGCCTCCTGTGCCACGTGTGCACTTTTATGTAAGTTTCTGGTTGTTCTAATATCTCCTCTTGGTGCCATGTTTAGGTTTGAGTGGCATGATCTGCAACGGCATGTTTGTTAGTTGCCAGGGGTGGCTGCTCCTCATAGGTAGAAAGGGAATCATGTTATTACCATTTAGTTATCTTGATGATGGTTTAGATGAGCTTGTGCTCGAAGTTCCCTTGGCTCCTCTGAGTAGTGCATTGTGATAGCAGGGCCATCGAGCCGATGATGATCTAGTTTATGTTATCCTAGGTGTATGTGATCTGTGGTTTCTGGTTAGGCTCTGATCCTATTTTTCTTGTTCCTGGATACAAGTTTGATAGTGTTTTCTTGTTCTGTTCGATGCTTTGTTTTGGTTACTAATATACTCAGTATATGTCTATGTTCACTCACTCGCGTGGTATGGATGATTAATTCCTACGTACCATGTAATGTCACATTTTTCTTCTTCTCTATGATATATACTCAAGTGTGACCTTGATAAGCCCTTGCTTAGCAATGGTTCTAGTTGTAGCAGCTAGGTTTTTGTATTTATATCTGGGGTTTAAAGTTGTGTGTTAATTTTTCAGTTGGAGAGTAAATATAAGGATGTATAGCTTATATATGCGACAGGGAGTGCTGGGACAGACGCACTTGTTTTTTTTTCAGGTCGTAGGCCATGGACTTTGATTTTGTTGCACCCTCTGCTGCTGTGAGATGGTTTTCAGTGTGCTACATCCGTCCAGAGGGATTTGAAGTCAGCGAACGCTGCAATTTCCGAGAAACGCTGTGTTGTGTTTCATCAATCAATACCTTTAGTATTTGGTTGTCTAGCGTTTCTGCTGTCGTACTAGAAACAAGAACTTGTAAGAGTGTGGGTTTCGCGGAGAAGTCGCATTTCTCTCTGACTGGAACTTGTGATGTAGTTTGGAATCGTGTATTCAAGCATGGCATGTGTTTGTATTTGCTGGTTCTTAAACAGTGTTGCTGTGATGACATGCGGAGGTTCTTACTCTGTTGTATTTTGTCAGTGGAGCAAGCAACTAGTGATCCAAAAGATACTTATTTGCTGTGTGATCCAAAATTACTTTTAATCTGGCGTTTTTTTTCCTCAATTTAACGAGCTTCTTAATCCGCTGTGATGACATGCCGAGGTACTTGGTTGCCAAAATAAGTCATACAACTGGGTAGCTAGCGCATGGCGAACTACCTGGAAATAAAGCTTTATGTGTTTACTTCCAACGGAACGCACGGCTTGCCGATTCGAGTTAGGCTATAGATAATTGCGTTGTGGCGGCTATTGTCCACACGTGCAAAGAGATGTATTTTGGCAGGACAAGAAGTAAAGTAAGCACCAACAAGTATAGGAGCGGTAGAAAAAAAAAAAAGGAGAAAGAATGGGCACTTGATCCTTCCTTGCGAGTTGCCATTAGGTAGACGAGAGCACGCGTAATTTAGGGAGGTGAGCAATGCGCGTAACTGAGAGTAATGCGGGGAAGCCCGGCCCCTCGATCTCCATCCATAATTACGGCGTGCAATCAGGAGGAGAGTGATTCATTGAGGCCGCGTCATCAATCCGGCACACAGTCCATCTCGACGGTCCGTTTCTCCATCCATGGAGCATGAGAAGAGAAGAGAACCGCTGGATGGATTAATGAGTCGCACACAACACGTAGCTGTAGTGGAATTATTTCCAGTGGCTATATATATGAGGCCCTTGTGACCGGCCGCGGGCGGTATGCGCGGGACTTGGGACTTGGGGACTTTGGGCGAGGGCGAGGGCGAGGGCGAGCAAGCGAGCGGCATCGTCACTGGCCGGCAGAGGGCAAGCTCTCTCGAATGAAGCAGCCGGGCCGGTAAGGATTGAGGAAAAGTGGAGATTCTCGTTATTACTTGGTTTGAGTCTTGGCGTGACTGATTAATTCTAGCATGCTTTGGGTGTTTTTTTGTTTTTAATAAATGCCATTTCCCGAGCTTTGGAGCTTGCTGGCCGTATGTCCTAGCCGGACGAGAAGGAGGGGCACCTGACGCTCCGTGGCCGCGTGCACATTTGCTGAACGTACGCACGAACAGCAAGTGCACGCGCCACGGGCTGGCTGGATCGCTAGCTGGTCCGTTGTGCATCCGTTTGCATGCACGGCTCTCCGGAGTTTAGCCGTCCGCGTGCGTGCTAGGTGTTGGTAGAAGGCCACGCAGAGCCCCGCGACCGCGACTCGCGCCTGTAACCGCACCCCACTTCTTATCCACGGCGCACGCCACCATTGCATTGCCTCCCCGTGCACCGCAACACTATTTTATAAACCTACGTTGATCCTCTGATGGCCCCCTTGCCTTGATTTCTCTGGCTGCTTTGTGCAAAAGCTGTGTGTATGTGTAGCCTGATCTAGCTACCTGTATGATTAATACGAGATGCTTTCAACTTGGCTTACGTGGATGCATTCAAGTTGCGTTCCCACTGCCCTATTGCAATCCTAGATTCCAATTATTGCCACTAAACACAAGGTAATCAGATCAAGCGACAGTTGGGACAGACAGCTCGCTGGAGCTACCACACACACTAGCTAGCACTCCTACTTGCGCAGAGAGAACCTTCGATCTGCTGCTTTAGCTACTTGCGCAGGGTAGCATCGCAAGTGTTCATATTCTTTTTCTCCCGTAGTTCGGTAGCCACACAGTTAATTAACAATCTCCGAAAGGATCGATCTCATAAGATAATATACTACGGGATAGTTGTAGCTAGATGAGCAGGTCGTGGCATGCATGCATATCAGAGCAGCAGACGCTGTCCTGTTTCTGTTCTGCGTATCATTTGACTATGCGCATTGCTAGCTGCAGCATTGTTTAGTCCGTTCAGTAGGCACACGTTAGGATTATAATTCTTCTCCGGCCTGCTCAATGATGTTGAACGATCTCTCTTGCCCGCCGCAAGAATTTCCCTAACGACTACTCTATCCATGGCAAGATCTAATGACAGCAGCGTAATCATGACCAGAGATGCTGTGTATAACTAGAGTTGATTAATTAGGGTAATAAACTAGCATTGGATGGATGCGAGCGACGACGTGCGTAGCGTGAGCAGAGGATGTATAGATTCAGCGGATCATTGGCGTCGCTGGGGTGTGTCCCGGTTCCAACGACAGTCGTCGACAACAGAATTTGTACAGATTGCCCGCTTTCCCCTGATCTCGAGGAAAGTATTTTAGGGCCGGGAGCTGATAGAACGAATGGAGCAACCATGCGACGTCACCGGTCGATCAAAGTCGTGCCTGGACCTCGAATCTCCAGACGGGCACTGTAGACTTAGTAGCACTAACTTCGAGATAAATCTATTTCGATGTCAACTAATATGTAACAGAGTGAGCAGTTCAGAAGTGTTAACGGTGTTTGTGACAGGTTGCACTCAATGTAGGAGTTGACATGGCACGATGGAAACGGTTAAAAAAACATATGTTGTATACATGTTTCAAATTCTGAGTTCTTTCGTAAATTTACGTTGCTTATTTTGTGCATATAACATGGTCTAGTATTTTCAAAAATCGTAGATCTCAAGTTTGCAACATATTTGTGTTTGGTCCTTCACAAAAAAAAAATCATTTTTCACTCGGAAAATGGGATTTTTTACAATGAAAAGGAAAAAAACTATTATACATGATGGAAAATATTATAGATGTCACATTTGAATTTCTCTCAATTTTCTAATCGATAAAGACATATTATTTGTCAAATTTCGATTTACGGATTTATAGATATAAATTATTTAATATTAAATAGAAAAGGCAAAAATGTTAATAATTATTTAAATTCCAGATTATTTGAATTCAAGTTTATTATTAGTTATTATTTTTTATTTAAATAATTGTTTGAATTCACAAAATAAAAGAGTGTGAAATGATGGTCCAAGGGTTAACAGGATTGATTGGATAATATTGTGAGCAACACATCGCTTGTTTCTACGTAGCTCACAGGGAAGGAACTACGAAGTTAAGCGTGCTGGGGCTAGAGCAATCTCATGATGGGTGACCGATCGAAAAGTGTTAGTAGAAGCGAGTAATTTAGATTAGAATTAAAAATGGTTAAACTTAAAGATAAATGTGACTATAGTGTGATTAAGTGTTTAAAGAGGTGAAATAAAAAAAAATTCAAAAAATTGAGAAAAAATCCTTTAGGCCGGCGGCGTCTCGCCAGCTAGCGGAACCCGTAAAGGGCTCCTATGGGGCCCACCACCCGCGTACGCCGACGGGCCTTCTATATGCTGACGGACCTGTACGCCGACGGCGCTACGCAGACGGCCACCGTCGGCCTCCATATCGCTGACGGGAATGGCCGATACGCCGACGGTGGCCGGCTATCGGCGTCTAGCCAGCGTCCTGTAGTGATCGGGTTCAGCTCTCCTTTTTACTGTATCATCTTTCACTAAGAGTTCATGGCAATACTAATTTAATGAAGGAATAGGTAGTAAAACTATCGGGTTCATTTCGTTGTCTACCAGCTCCTCGACTGCTTAGTATATCACCAACGAAATTAAAGGCCCTTCTGAAATTCGGCTGTCAGATCAACTTGCAAGACATATTAACATTTAACTTGCTGTTTTTTTTTCCCAGAACAAAGAGAGAAATGAGTTGCATGTCCGTATGCTCTAGCTGAAGAGGAGAAACCTAGATATTTGGCGGAGAAGAGTTGCCTGACGAAATGGCCAAGAGACGGAATGATGAGACGTGAGTGGACGCAGGGGTCAAGAGATCCTTTCGCCTCCTCCACCGCCCTCCTCTTGATTCTGAATTCGCACCATCTTCTACCGGCATCTCTGCCTCCGGACGTCGACAGCTCCATCAGAGCTCACGACCGGAAACCGTATCTCCTTTGCCGGGAATCCCAGGTCGTGGGGGCATAGGAATGGTATATTCTCTCTCACAGGACGGTTAAGCATTTGACACTTCAAACCACAGGTCTTTTCCTGTCCCGAGATGATGGGCTGATTGACTGGGTTCATCCTCTGTGGTGCCAGGGCTGCGCTAGTTCTTCCAGCTGGTTCGACGCGATGTGCTGATGGCGAGCCTGATTGGAACGATGGCCCTGCCCTGCCGGCCACCGCTCCATACGCTGAGTTGATCACCGATCGTGATCGACATCTTGTCCCAAGAGGAAATTCACCGACCGTATGCGTTAATTTCTGTTTGCGACGTCTCTGTTACTCTGCCCGTTTCATTTTGGTTTCAGAAATGACGAAATTTGTATGTACTGCGCTTTTTTATTGCATGCGCCGAGTGTGACTAACGACCTTGAGTCACATCTTGTCTCAAGACTCTTTAATCTCTTGTACCTCCTTGCAGGCTAGCTAGGGAACTCATAATTTTGGTTGCCGCGGCCCTGTGCATGAAAAAAAAATCATCTAATGAATCATGTGAAAGTAGGACATTCTGAACTTTCTTTGGTTGCTGCGGCCTTTATGAATTCCCAACTTCTCGCGTTCCTGCAGCTGTTTAGCACGTCATTTTCAGGCATTTGGTATTAGTTTAATTCATATATGCAGGTGGACTCGTACCAAATTATTTGTAGCTGGTAGCAATCGCATCATAGCATTTGGCATTAGTTAATTTCAAGATGAAAGACATAAAGTAAGGATCAATTCCCAGGGCGCCAAAGAAAATGCTGTTGCAAACAGCCGCACTCAGATAGCTAGCTAGAGTAGCTAGCTAGCGGCCAGCAGAATCACTGCCGATCAGATCAACCATCTCATAAACAATCCTCTCGCATGTCTCATGCTTCGTTTACACATGCACCACTATTATAAACCCACGTCGATCCTTTGATGGCCCGCTTGCCTTGATTTCTCTGGCTGCTTTGTGCAGAAGCTGTGTCTATGTGTAGCCTGATCTAGCTACCTGCATGATTAAGATGAGATGCCATCAACTTGGCTTACGTGGATGCATTCAAGTTGCGTTCTCACTGCCCCATTGCTAGCTAGCTAGTGGTACTTCAAGAATGGTTTATTGGGCTGAGGCTGAATAAAATAGCAGGCACGCCACCCACAAGGGCACAGAACCCTGTCCTAGATTCCAATTATCGCCACTAAACACAAGGCAATCAGAGCAGTTGGGACAGACAGCTCGCTCTCTGGGGCTACCACGCACACTAGCACTGCCTACTTGTGCAGAGAACCTTCGAGCAGCAGCTGAGATCCCCGTGCGGGGCTGAGACCCCCGCTCGGATCGGAACGATGGTACGAGTTCCATCCATCCTACCCACATAATGGGCTGGGCCTCTTTTTTTATCTCTTTTTCAATTCCATTTTTTTTCCTATTGGAGTTTCCACCCTTATAAGTAGTTTTTTTCTTCTTCTTCCGCCACGTACATGCGCCACGATCCTAGGAACTCAAATTCATACCACACAATCTACACTTGACCTGCTACCGTTATTCATCCACTACCAACTCAAACACTAGCAGCTAGCTAGCTACTTCAGCAAGGATCCAAAGCCGGCCGGAGCCATCCAGAGCCTAAAACCGCACGAGCAACACGCTGCACCATCCGGATCGGATCGGCCAAACATACATGCATCTCAAAAAGAATCCGTCTTAATTTGCTCTCTCCACAACATGCATCTCACCATATATATATACACTCTCACTACACCTACCTCTCAAGTCCAGCACCAAATATTCAGACCATTATGCAAACTCAACTCATCTCTTTGGTTTGGGGTCACAAACACGACACATCCATACACTTCGACGACGGCCTAGTCGGAACTGGGACCCTGCCGAGCCGACAACCATGCGCTCCTTCCTGCTAGCGGACCCTTGCAAGTACCACCGGAATGGCAGCCATGGAAAAAATATCATACAGGTGCTCTGCAAAAACAAACGCGTCTCCATAAATAAACCAATCCATCATTGGGATCACCAGTGTGTCAATATAGCATACTATGCATCATGTATCTATCTATGTTGTAACACCAGCAAAATACCAGCTCCATGTGTAGCATGCAGTTAAGCTTGCGTCAAAATCACTAGCTAGTAAAAATGGAAGGATTACATCAAGCGCTACAAACAGGCTCTTGTACTAGTACTAGTAGTATATGCACGTGGAAGATTGCTCCTCCCATGCATGAACAAATCCCTGACTTGTACCAGTTAGAGAATGTACTACTAGTAGGAGACTGCTCTACTTGTGTACATAATATGAACACAACCCTGATTGCATATGTACACACTATTACCAATTTTTTACAATCATAATGAATAAACTGGAGCCGTGTTTCCAACTCTAAAACCACTTGCCTAATCCCAGTGTGACCAAGCAAAGTATTGACATGTTAAGCGGCTCTCGTCCGTTTGCCACAAAAGAGGAAGCATTTGACCCCAGCATGACAAGCGAGCATCAGCTAGACTACAAGTATGGAAATCTATTCCACTCGAGCAAGACTACCTCGTGGTCGCCACAGTCCATGCGGTGGCGCTTCACCGACGACGGTTCCCCGTCTCCTCCTCATCCACCTCGGTCTTTGGTTGAGTGAAGCATCATCTGCAGATGGCAGCGGAAACCTTAGTGTTGTGGAAATGCTGGCTGGCTGAAACGGAAAAGAAGAAAATGTATTCACGTGGGAGCAACCCTAGCAAATTAGTACTGGCTGCATATGAACAATGACTGAAAAAAAAGACCCAACTGCTGCATATGCACATACTAGGTATGTACCAATGTTTTACAACACATAGTAAAGCTTCCCAACTAAAAAACTAGCAACCAGCAGGTAGATAAGCGAGCCATGAAGTTCAAGCAGCTACAATACGAAGAGAGCAGAATTAATAACCCGAGTACACAAGCAGAACCAATAGCAGACCAGTAGCACAAAGTCTCCATGTACAACTAGGAATCAAAATGTTTCTTTTCTTCAAAAAGAATGGGTGCAGACCAGTAGCACAAAGTGCAGTAGATGGATGGAACTTTCTCCGTGTACATCTAATAATCAAGATGACTTTTTTCTTCTTCAGAAGAATCGGTGAAGATCAGTAGCACATAGTGCATCAGATGGAAGAGGTGGTCTCACCTGTGACAACCAACCAAGTGGAGGACGTCCGGGGCAGGAGGAGCAGCTCGCAGGTTGTGGCCGTGGTCGGGGAAGACGGCCGGCAGCAGCAGCGGCCTAAGCCAGCCGGAGAAACCGCCGAGGGCATCCGTCCCCTGCTCCGACGAGACGGCCCCTCCCTGTAGCGCGAGGCCGCCGTCGCCATCGTGTGGCTCCGCCGCCGCAAACCCTAGACCACACTTGTGCCGTTGTCCGGCCAGCTCGACGGAGCGCCGTGCACAGCTGCACGTGCGTGCCGGCGAGCCAGCCAGCCACAGCGGTGTGGCTCCCGGGCAGCGGCATCTCAATCGCCATCGACCGCAGTGGCGGATGCGCTCGATCTGGTGCGGTTTACGAATGGAAGCGGCTTGGCTGCGAAGCGGGCGGCGGAAGGGAGGCTCGGCCGGGGATAGAGCTGCCGGCGTTGGTTTGGATCGATCGCTCCCGCATCTGGATCGGGTAGGGGGAGAAGGAAAGGGGATCTGAGAGGGAGAGTTCGTGTGATTTTTAGGCCAAAACTCCCGCTCGGCCCGATCCAATATTTTACTCGGCGGGCCTTTTAAGCGCGTAGAATTTTCGTGCCTTTCTTGCGTTGGATATGAGCAGACATGAATGAGATTTCTTATGCGGTCCGCATGGACACATTTCTTGCCATCTAATTGGCTCCACATTCTCTACGCGGATCAATGAGATTTGCATACAACCTGCAAGAGGATGTGTAGGTACCGATCCTCTAATAGCAAACTCAATGTGTGCGGCTACATGTGGTTCTGCCACGGGTCCACATAAGGCGTAAAAATATTTCCATGCATGCACTCCTATGTCATTGCAGTCGTTTCACGTTGGAGATATACTCCAAGAGACTGTTTCCGGAAATCACCCGTCGAAGAAACCCGTCGACACAAGGCAAGTTCGGGGAGAACACGGATTTTAGCCATCCCGAGGGAACAGACCGTGGATGGACGATCGAGGACGACCTACCCATGCATTCATCAGCATGATGTCCATATCGCCGCTAAAGGCGATGCATAGTCCATTCACATGGGACCAAGAAACAACGAGTCGGGTCCACGCCTCGAAAAACCCTTAGCCGGAAATGGTAAACTCTAGGAGCTCCCCTAAGAGCATCACGTTGACCTAAGACCACCCCAAGAACCAAAGACTCTAGTAGTGGAAAAATCTTTTTCCACTGCGGGCGAAACGCTTGGAGAAGAGATTAGTTGTACTTAGCTACCCTCTTCCGGTGTATGTGTACGGGGTAGCGCGAAAAGCTACCCTCTTCCGGAGAAGAGATTATACGGGCGATCGTGGAGAAGTCGAGAATTGGTCGCTAGGCCCTAGGATTCCTGCCGTTAGTGAGCAAAATTGATTAGAATTTTAGTTATGATGTAGGAATTAGAAGCCAAAAGGAGGATCGACTCACGATGAGTTGGACTGGAGATCAGAATTTGAACTGCCGTGTCTCGTGTCGTGGGGGCGTCGCCCGTCGCTGGTGCCGGAGGGCAACCCATGTTCTAGAATTAGGAGGCCCATTTCCGTCGCCCGTCGCCCGTCGTCGGTTTTCGATCGCCATATGATCCGTACGAGGGAGTCGAGAGGTCTCGGGATGGAACGCGTCTTGACTCTTGCGAGCGAGTAGCGACGCACGTGACTGATACATGATCGAGTGGTCTAGCACATCAGCAGAGACGCAAATGCAACCCAGCGCCCAGATTCTATAAACCAGCCTCGTTCCCTTCCGATTTCTAGTAGGCTTTTTATAAATTTTGGGCCCCCCAGATTTATGGGCCATGTGCGGGTCCCACATTTGGCACCACTATGGGCCCGACCCTATCCGTGTATTCTTTTCCCACAAAGAGTAACATACCTATCGGCAAGGTGTGAGTTCGAGATGCGCAAGCCTCGGGATTTCGTCTTACTCGTGAGTACCGCGCCTCGTGCGATGGTATTCACCTCTATAACATGCTCACGAGATCTCTAGAGAAGATGACGGTGATCAACCTAGCATGTGTCATCGCCCGAGAATATCGACGACATGGTTGTGTATGGACGAGCTGCAAGCTCGGCACTAAACTATGCTACATCTGGCATGCAAAACAAACATCTTTGTTTGCAGTCGTCTCTTACATCCATCATATCCTCCGACATATGACTGACACCATCAACGACTTAATGTGTTCGAGATCACGTACTCCCTCACTCACTCCTCTAGCATCAACAACTACGCCACGAGTTCGCCCTTGTCGACAAGACAAAGAGTGCAACACAGAAACACTATACCCCAACCACCTCGACGAACTGCTACGAGAGACGGAGAACCTAGCTCTACGTGAGGAGTGGCACAGATCCAGCAAACACCAAGATGCTCGCAAGACGAAGTTTAAAATTAATCCTGGGTTGACCCGAAGGTGGCGGCGCTAATGGAGGTTGTGGTGGAAAATATGAATGACTGGGGTGGGGTGGAGGCGAGTCTAAGGGCGTGTTCGGTAACGTCCCAGCTTCTCAAAATCCAACTCCTCACTCCCAACTCCATCGCCTAGATTCTCAAATTGTTACGAGGAGGTGGAAACGTTCATTGCAGCTCCTGATTGCTAGCTGGGCTGAAATCCCATCAAACAGATTTGGGCCAGGCCCAGCTCCTGTTTGCTAGCGAGGTGACGGGAACCGGAGAGAGAGATGCTGCTCGTGGGAAAGAAACAGAAAACTGTTCGGTCACATTATCACTTGGCGGTGGCATGCTCCCTAAATAATTGGAACGCCAACTTCTCCAAATCGGTAGCAGACCAAAATGCTGGCTCCACAATTTGTACGTAGTTTTGGACCAAATATGGAGAGTTAGCTTCCCGGATTTGGCGTGTTTGGCGCAGCTTCTTACACGAAATTTGGGAAGTTGGGACCTGGTGAACTACCGAACACGCCCTAAAAGAGGCGAGCACGGTTATAGTGAGAGTTTGTAGTTTTTCTCCATGATATGTTGCATGTACATTAATAGTCACCCGCGTGGGACTTAATACACAAGTGTCTCCGAGCTATATATACCAAATATTGTGGTTTATTACAATACTCATATCTTATCATTAATCATTACATGAGCGTACATTATCATGTTCAGAAATATCCTAGGTTATTTTACACTCTTCGATATTTGTGTTTTAATTATCATGATGGGCGCAATGTTGGAGTACATGAAATAAAATACGCAAGGTGTGATAACCCTTTTGATAAGCATGAGCATGCCCGAACGGGTGGAAATATTGAGCGAACAACCCCGAATTTGCGTTTGCTATAAAGACGAGAAAACTACCTAAATAAATAAAATTGGCGGGAAAACTGCCTGACTGAAATAATGTACCGAAATAGGGTGCGAAGTCAGAGGGACAAAAACACCGAAACATAGAAATTATAGCCCCCTAGGTTTGGGCGAGAAAATTATAGAATAACCATGTGCATGCAGAGAAAAGGGCGATAAGATCAGGAGGGAAAACAATTAAAATACATGTGCCATATCCCGTGTCGAAAACTGACGGGAAATCTACAGAAACAAAAAATGTGAATGGGAAAACAACTAGAATGGAAATAGTGTCACATAAATTGGACAGGAAATCGCATGGACCAAAATTTGGAAGAGAAGATGGCAGAGCAAAAATAATGTGTTGTAGCCTCAGAAAAATAAAGGGGAAAACAACATAACGACGTACGTCTCTATAACCGTATGTATACCGAGAATGGCATAAGATTGGACGGAACAGTCCATATAGTGCATGCGTGTGACATAGCCCATCTTCAAAATGGGCATGAGAACTACCAGAACAAATTCTTGGGTGAGAAAACTACTATAAGGGAAGGGGTATCCAAAAAATTGGCGATATATCGGGAGGCAGAAATTTCGGACGGGAAAATGCTGGAACCGAAACACTTGGATGTTGCCCCCCCCCCCCCCAAATTTGGAAGGGGAAATGTTAGAATGACGTCTCATAAGCATGCCAAGTATGTGTGATCTAGCCCGTGTTAAATTGGGCGGAAACTGCTTAAACAAATATTTGGACGGGAAAACTTCCAACATGGAAACTGTAACTCGAAAATTGTGCATGAAATCATGATGACGAAAATTTGGGAGGGAAGACGCGGGACAGAAACACCTTCATGTATCCCTTGGCATGGGATCATACTATAATCGTATGCATGCGCACAACATACGAGAAGATTGAGTGAAAAAAACGTGAAAGTACCGTCGTGCAATAACCCGTGACGAGAGAAAGAAACTACCGAAACGAAACATTTTGGCGGGAAACAATCAAAACGGGAATAGTGTCTACAAACTTGGGAGGAAAATCACTGAGTACGGAAATTTAGGTGGGAAAACGCGGGAACACACGGAAAAGTTTCATCTCTATAACCATGTACCTACCAAGAACAGGTTCGGCAAGAACCAAAAATGTGAATGGGAAAACAACTAGAATGGAAATAGTGTCACATAAATTGGACAGGAAATCGCATGGACCAAAATTTGGAAGAGAAGATGGCAGAGCGAAAATAATGTGTTGTAGCCTCAGAAAAATAAAGGGGAAAAAACATAACGACGTACGTCTCTATAACCGTATGTATACCGAGAATGGCAGAAGATTGGACGGAACAGTCCATATAGTGCATGCGTGTGACATAGCCCATCTTCAAAATGGGCATGAGAACTACCAGAACAAATTCTTGGGTGAGAAAACTACTATAAGGGAAGGGGTATCCAAAAATTGGCGATATATAGGGAGGCAGAAATTTCGGACGGGAAAATGCTGGAACCGAAACACTTGGATGTTGCCCCCCCCCCCCCCCCCTCCCCCCAAATTTGGAAGGGAAATGTTAGAATGACGTCTTATAAGCATGCCAAGTATGTGTGATCTAGCCCGTGTTAAATTGGGCGGAAAACTGCTTAAACAAATATTTGGACGGGAAAACTTCCAACATGGAAACTGTAACTCGAAAATTGTGCATGAAATCATGATGACGAAAATTTGGGAGGGAAGACGCGGGACAGAAACACCTTCATGTATCCCTTGCATGGGCGATCATACTATAATCGTATGCATGCGCACAACATACGAGAAGATTGAGTGAAAAAAAGTGAAAGTACCGTCGTGCAATAACCCGTGACGAGAATAGAAAGAAAACTACCGAAACGAAACATTTTGGCGGGAAACAATCAAAACGGGAATAGTGTCTACAAACTTGGGAGGAAAATCACGAGTACGGAAATTTAGGTGGGAAAACGCGGGAACACACGGAAAAGTTTCATCTCTATAACCATGTACCTACCAAGAAACAGGTTCGGCAAGAAAACCAAAGCAGTGTGGAAAACAGAATCCAAGATAATCATGTACAATCGGGAGTTTCCAAGCTCTCTATATATCGCGTTTTATGCATGCGCGCGCACGAGAGGATAAAAAAGAATGGCCAGCTGAGATGGACTCTCTCGATCGATTCTGTTTTTTTTTCTCTCCAAGCGTTCAAAGAGCAAGCTAGCATCCATACAGAATTTTCATCTCAACGGCGCAAGCATGGTAGCCAGCCATATAAAAGCATGCACCATTCCAACTTCCACGTTTAAGAAGTTATCATGCGTGCATGTAAAAAATAAGTTATCGTTAAAGAAATTCTGCCATACGAGAATATTTACTTTGCTAGTAGCTTATCTTACTTTGGAAGTTTGAATTACTCTAGTAAGACTGACTAACTAGCAGCAGTAGACGTACTAGATACGTACACGCAAGCTTCATGCCCATGAGCGTGCACGTGCATTTGCTCCCTTATCGGAATATATGATCAACTTTTTTTGACAATAACACAGAACTTTATTGATCACATAGCATCAATACAAAGGGTCTCCCGGATTGAAACCGGAGCAGTAATGGAAATGAAACCTAGAGTATTACAATCACAAGTCCTAGCCAAAATGTGTGCAGCCTTATTCAGGGAACGAGGAACATGAATGATCGTCGTCGACTGAAACTGCTCCTCAGCCGCTTGATATCCAACGACCATCCCCCATCCACCATGGACCGGTCAGGTTCTGCAGACAGGATGCGCTGGACCAAGGTCAGGCAGTCTGTAGCAAAGATAGTATTGGTAAAACCCCGATCAAGTACCACAGTCATTGCGCGTCGAAACGCCATGGCCTCCGCCATCTCTGGTGAGGCAAACCCTGAGAGTGCCTCGCTAATGGCTAGGCGCACTGTCCCTGATGATCTCTTACGACTGCACCCACTGCCATCCGCTGATCATTTTCAAACAGCGCAGCATCCACGTTGATCAGAACCTTTCCCGCGGCGGCGGTGTCCATCTCTGCACCTGAATGGACTCGCACCTAGAACCTGGATTGGCCTTAAAACGTTGCACGATCATATCAATATACGCAGTAATCTTCAGGCTAGTCTGTTTCGGGTTTGGATCATACTGGTTATTTCTTACGTCATTTCTCGCATCCCAGATGTACCAAAAACCAACAGCCAGAACGGTGGCCTCCAACTTCGTAGCTTGCTTCAGGAATTTAAACAGCCAGAACTTAGGCGATAGAAACTCCCTCCTCGCTAGCTTGATGCCGAAGGTCTGTTTCACGAGCCGCCACACTTCCTTCGCGAACTGACACTGCAGAAAGGTGTGTTCGACATCTTCCTGTCTCCCACAGAAAACACACGCGGCATTCGCAGGGATGTGTCGACGGATCAGTTGAACGCCACTCGGTAAGCAATCATGGGCAAACCTCCATAAATGTATCTTCATTTTGCCCGGTGCAGTAATCTTCCAGACCATCTTCCATTGATTCTCTTCGTTTGCAGCCGATGAGGAGGATCCCCCACCCTGTTTACTTCGAGAAAGGAAAAAACTGTCCGATCTTGCAAAGTTGTATGCTGATTTAACCGAGTAGCATCCGTTTTTGGTATGGGGCCAGCGAATGAAATCACCCCCCTCCCTGCTAATCTGAACTTGCAGAATTTGGGAAGCCGTGTCCCTATCAAAGAAGGCATTGATGGTCTCTGGAATCCAAGACCTCGTCTGTTCGTCGATCAGGCAATGCACGGTAGCAACAGAAGGAATCTCCTTTGAAGGGATCAACATATACGCTGGCCTGTCCGGTATCCAGTTATCGGATGTAATCTTCACAGAACGCCCATCCCCTATACCCCATTGCGCTCCACGCCTCAACAGCTCCCGTCCGTATAGTATGCTACGCCAAGTATACGAGGAGGACCTGGGCTTTGGTGCATGCCAGAAATCAGTAAAAGGAAAGTACCTTCCCTTTAAAACCCGGGCACATAACGAAGATGGTTCGGTGAGGAGCCGCCAGCACTGTTTCCCGAGCATGGCTTGGTTGAAAAGAGTCATGTCCCGGAATCCCATTCCACCCAAGGGTTTAGGTGCCGAGAGCCACTCCCATGATCTCCAGTGTAGTTTCCTTTTACCATCTTCAACCCCCCACCACTGGGTGGCAACAATAGATCTCATCTTTTCACAGGTTGCGATTGGAATTTGGAAACAGCTCATGACATACGTTGGGATTGCCTGAATAACAGCCTTCAGAAAAGTTTCTTTTCCAGCTCTTGATAAAGGCCTATCCGTCACACCATTCATTCTTTTCCAGATCATATCATAGAGGAAACCAAAGGTGATCTTGGGCGAGCGACCCACCGAGGTAGGCATGCCCAAGTATTTGTCATTTAGAACCTCACTTTGAACCTCCAAAGTGTGTTTCACTCTATCTATGATCATCTCATCACAACGATTTCCGAAGAAGACCGATGACTTATCCAAATTTATTTTTTGGCCGGATCCATCACAGTAAGTCTTCAGAGTCTCCTTTAGAGCCACCACACTCCTATCATCACTTCGGGCAAAGAAAATGCTGTCATCTGCGAACAGTAAATGTGAGATAGGGGGACCGAGTCTACCATTTCTGATACCATAGAGCTCACCACGGTCCTCCTTTTGCTGCAGTAAACATGACAACCCTTCAGTGCATAGAAGAAATAAATAGGGGCTGATGGGGTCCCCTTGTCGGATACCCCTGGATGGCATAACAGGTTCAGTTAGCTCTCCGTTGACGCGGACAGCATATCGAACACACGTCACGCACCTCATAATGGACTGGATCCATATAGGAGCAAAACCCAGTTTCACAAGACACCCATGCAGATAATCCCACTCAACTCGGTCGTAAGCCTTCATCATATCAATTTTTAGAGCAAAGTATGGGCGTTTGCATGACTGATGCCGTATTGTGTGTAAGCATTCATAAGCAATGAGAGCATTATCCGTAATGAGCCTGCCAGGAACAAACGCACTCTGTTGCTCAGAAATAATATAGGGCAAAATCACCTTTAGTCGATTTGCCAACACCTTGGAAGCAATCTTGTATATCACGTTGCAAAGGCTGATTGGGCGGAAATTCTTCAAGTGTTTCGGTTTGGACACCTTTGGAATAAGCACGATGACAGAATCACAGAAACCCTCCGGAACTTCCCTTCCAAGAATGAAAGCCCTAACTGCATTACACATCTCCTCCTTGAAGAAATCCCAATGGGTCTGATAGAACAGCGCCGGGAAGCCATCGGGGCCCGGTGCCTTGGTTGGACCCATCTGGAAAAGAGCAGCCCCAATCTCATCATCAGTGTATGGTTTGCAGAGGTCCACATTCATCTCTTCCGTCACCTTTGTTGGGATAGCCTCCAGAACTGAATCAACCGAGTCACAAGTTTCAGAGGTGAAAAGATTTTCATAAAAAACCTTAACCATACCTTTAATCTCTCCTTGTGTCTCACATTTTGAGCCATCGTCACGCTGCAGAACATCAATTTTGTTTGTTTTGCGTCTTGCCGTGGCCCTAGCGTGGAAGAAAGCTGTATTGCGGTCCCCATTTTTAAGCCACTCGACACGCGACCGTTGCCGCGCCATAATCTCTTCCCGTTCGAAGAGCTCGCATAATTCCCGCTCCACTTCCTTTTCTTCCACCGAAACCTGATCGGTCATCACCTGCTCACGTATATCACGTAGCTTACCCTCCAACTGCCTTATTCTCTTTCGAACCGAACCAAAAGTGGCACGGCTCCATTCTTTCAGAGATGAGGCGACCCTGTTAAGATTGGACCATGTGGACTGTAACGATTGTTCACCGGCCCTCCCTTCCATCCAAGATCTTTCTAGCACATCTTTGTAATCGGATGCACGCAGCCACATCGCCTCATAGCGAAAACCTTGCTGAACCGGGGGACGCTCAGCTCTCGATCTCCGCCTCAACTTTGTGAAATCAACCATGAATCAGATAATTCCGAGTCGACTTGAGATATAGACGTGCCTTATTTTTTACAAGCAAAGAAAATATTCACTACATACCTTAGTTGATGATATCTTGACTCCAAGACTAACACTTGTTTTCGCAAATTTTTACAAATTAGTTTGTTTATTTTCACGGGAAAAAGTCAAGAGAAATACACGGATATAGGGAGACATTATATTTGTACAAAAGATGATTTTTGGTGTGATAATATATTACTAAGTAAAGCTTTTGTGTTGTCAAGTATGTAAAGTTACGGGTAATATATGAACTATAGCACTATTTCCTGACGAGGATTTAGTGATTTAGAGAGGAGGGTTGAGTGTTGTTACGACTAGTATCGAGAAGAAATATATTTACGGGTAATCCAGTGAAAAGGCGTAGCATTCGGTAGCGATCGATTTATCATCCATTTTGTTTGAGAACGCTCCTCCTATCCGAAAGTCGTGGGCGATGTCACCAACCACACCGATGGTGGATTCTAGCATTTGAGATGTTAACCCTGCGTCATTTTGACGTTATGTGGATTTGGCCATCGGTGGCGTACTTTTTGTGAAGGTAACGAGCGGTCTCCGGAGTGGCCTCCGTGGTCAAAAGGGCGGTGTTGAAGACGGTGAAAGATTGCCTAGCGACAGATGTGTCAATGATCAGTTGGACCTTGGGCAGCGTAAGGCCATAAGAGAGATGGAGATTTAAGGAAGACATCAGCGGGTGGCATGTGAGCAGGGAGGCGACAACGATGGCGGCAGGATGCACCATGGTTACCCCTCCATATTCTACTTTCTCGACATAGCTGGTGGGGAACCACATGTTCTCCTCGTGGCAGGGGACGGTGGGTCTCACGACTGTAGCATGCGGTTTTGGTGCCGATTTTAAAGAGAGTACTGTAGAAATTGCGACCTAACTATTTTTTTTTAACAAACCCCTTGGGAAGTTCTTAGACACATAAAATAATGAATGCACATGCGCCATCACTAATGACGGTGGTCCAATATGGACCAAAATAGTCGTAGTCATGGGCTCCGCTAATTAATTAAGTAATGGTATTATACCAAGAGATAAGGTTTGGGATTGCCTTATGACACCATGAAATATCTACAAATACAGAAATAGATACACCATAGTACATGTGTCGCACATGGATGTGAAAGTTGGTCGAACACATGAAATAATAGAAAGTATATGTTCGGAATGAAAATTATGAAGACGTAAATGTGGAGTAGTTTTGTGCTCTGATGTAGGAGTCGTAGGAAACACCATATATATCGTAGTATGAACTACCAACGATCAATCATCTATCTTATCTGAGTAAGCTAGCTATCTATGTAGCATGCTCAGTCGCCCGTACTTAGGGTGGCGGGGGAGGTGACAACAACATGGTCAGCAAGATGCAATGCTGTCTGGTTTTGACCTTGGTGGTTCCTGACCAATGGTTGTGTCAGTTTGGGGATTGTGTGGCTACATGACAGTGAGGTAGCTCACGGGAAATGACTATGGCGGGTCGTCAACATGGTGATCCGGTGGTTGCGATTTCAATGGCTATGAAGGCAAAAAAGATGGTGGTGGCAGTGACCAGTGGGAAACAAAGAAAGATCACCACAAGTGGGAGTTACAAATGATTTTACAAAGGTATTCATGTTACAAATGATTTTACAAAGTTATCGCATCAAGATAAATAAAAATTTATTAGGAAATCATTTTGCACATATCTGGTCACTGAATGCGTGTGGAGGGAGGAGGTTTGGTTGGGCTAATGCCGGCTGCTGGGTCATCAAAAGGGTGATCGGAGCGGTGGTGGGGGGTGGGGGTGGAGGAAGTCGATACTGGGGTAGCGAAGAAGGATCATCGCATGAGAGTTGGAGTTGTTTACAGACAAAGAAGATGGCCAGAGTATTGTTCGCATAAGTTTTAGGGGTTATCAGAGCCAGCTGAATTTTCCATGGCCTATCGTGTGAGGTCAAAACCTCGCCCTGCCCCACAAGCGACTGTTGCTAATTACCATATTGGAAAACACTAACTAGCCGATTCAACCTTGATGAACATATTACATGCCTGCACCAATATGGATTATTACCCATGGCACTCCAACATATGCACTCGCCGTTGGTTGCAGGCTAGTGCACGAAGATCCAGGTGGTACATTGCAAGACTAATTTCATACCACGACGATTCAAGGTACTTTGTTCATATGTAGCATCATACAAAATAAATTGAAATGGAAAATATTTTTGAAAAAAGAAATGCATGCATGTAATATCAATTTACTATCATTATATGGATGATATTTATACCATGAAATTAAAGGGGCCTAAAGGCAGACACAATGGAGTTTAAATGATATTATTTGCATGCATGGAATTTAAAGAGACGGCCCACTGGTAGAAAATAGGCCTACAGTCCCGGTTCGCCAGACCCATTAATCCCGTCCGGGCAACCGGGACTAGCTACGCGCGACTAAAGGCCCCCCCTATAGTCCCGCCACTTACGGACCGGGACTAAAGGCCCGTCTACGTGGGCGGGTGGCGGAGCCTGGGGTCGGAGGACATTTAGTCCCGGTTGGCCACATGAACCGGGACTAGATTTATTTTGTAATTTTTTTTAATTCATTTGGTTTCTAATTATTTTTCTCACCTTTTTTCACTCCCTTTTTTTCACTCCCTTTTTTTTCACAATTTGTATTATTTGCTTAGTGTCTAACTAAGATTATCTCTAGTCAAATTAGTTACTCATGGTCAAACTTCCCGCTCGGTCACCCATCCTCCCACTACTCTAGCACTAGCACGCTTAACTTCCGAGTTCCATCCCGTCCCGAATCCAAGTGTTTCTCACGCATGTATGTGATAGTAGTATCATATCAATCTTATTAACATGTTGGTCGAAGCCACATTTCTTTATTGTTTGAATTTCAAATAAATCTTTTAATAAATAAAAGTAATGATGTAATTAATAATTTTGAATAAATAAATAAACATTAACTTTTAATTTTATTTCTAAAAATACAAATAATATATCCAAAAATTGAGAAAAATAGAACTAATTCATTTTAAAATCTTAAAAATACAAATAATATATCAAAAATGAAGAACAATAATACTAATTCATTTTAAAATCTTAAAATACAAATAATATATCAAAAATTAAGAACAATAATACTAATTCATTTTAAAATCTTAAAAATACAAATAATATATCAAAAAATGAAGAAAAATAATACTAATTCATTTTAAAATCTTAAAATAAAAAAATATATCAAAAATAAAGAACAATAATACAAACTCGATAAATCAGTCTCCCGGCGGAAATCAGTCTTCATCCTTTGATAGCCCTGGTGGATGAAGGTGCTTGCCATGACAGCCATCCCGGTCTTTGGCCCGGTCAACTGGATAAGATTCTGAAGATCAACGTAGTGATCTTCAGGTATCATAATACCGATGCGCATCAACTTCACACGGTCTTGCGTGATGTCAACGCTGCAAAAGTCAAACCCCGAGTTGACAAGAAAATCAACAAGGTCCGGGCAATGCTTTGAACTGTAACAACAAAAATAGGATATGTGTTAGATATGTTGCAACATATGTATTCTTCACATGCAACAAAAAAACTCGAAGATGCATGCAAGATTGTACGTGTGCTATAGCTTCTACCTTGACCATTGGAAGACCAACACCGACTGCTTGAACGCAATCTGGATGACGGCAACATCCTTCTGATTCGCCGTGTACTCCAGATCGAGCCCAAAGAACCGGTGTTCTTCGGGAGCTGCAAAATAGAGATCGACCAAATGACCCAGAGCTTCATGCAGCCTCGCGGAACTGTTGGTGAAGAGCACGTCCAAATCCTTGCCGCATGGTGTGGAACCATAGTATTGCGTCCAAACTTCAGCCATTTGCGTGCGTGTGCTTGGATCGAAAAGAACAGAGAGCGAGAGAGGAAGAACAGAGAGCGAGAGGAAGAACAGAGAGCGAGCAGTTGGAATGGCGCACTTCTGCCTCGCTCGCGAAATAAAAACCGCCGCGGGGGAGGCGAGAAGCTTGATGTTTAGTCCCGGTTGGCCACGGGCACGGGGAATAAAGGGCCATTGGTCCCGGTTGGCCACGGGAACGGGGAATAAAGGACCAATAGTCCCGGGCGGCCAGGTCAACCGGAATTAATTCCCTCCACGCGCCGCAACGCGCTTCCCAACCCGCGACGTCTGACCTTCTGTCGCGGGTCTCCTCCCGACCCGGGACTAAAGACTCATTAGTCACGGTGCGCGACGCTTGGGGACTGATGCTGGCATACCGAAGGCCTTTTTTCTACCAGTGGCCCAGATCATCGCTGGCAAGAGAAAGAAAAATACAACGCCGCAACAATTTAATTTGGCAAACATCAATTATAATTGCCTAACTCCAATTTATATAACAATCAAGCAGGCAAATCAGATTTCTATTCTTTCCTAATTCATGCACACGTACGAGTATGTATCGACCTGGATTGGATGTGCACCCATGACTGCAACCACTTCCTCGTGGATCACCCATCCTGAATCGTTTAGAACCTAACAATCCAAAACCATCCACACACAAAAAAAACTACCTCGCTGACCCGAGATTCATTTATCGATCCTGTACAATCCCCTTCCTTCCTAACCCTCGTCATCGCCTACTCTTACCGACTCAACTTCATTTTTCCTTAAATTCAATGAGTGATGGACACAAAATTTACTTGGTTTATTTACACTAATTAATTACATAATATTATATAGTATATGGAGGCTAATTCTTATTTCCCATAGCATTAATGGGCATTTACTATTACAAAAAAAGTTTAGAAAAAGCCATATAATTAAGACACTATTCATAATTCATATAATTGGTCTCGTGTTAATCACTAGCCTCCACCATGTCATGTGTGGTGTCCTCCCACCTTTTTCCATGTCGTTAGTAGGGGTACGACGGATGGAGACATACTCCAAAGGCCGCGGGCGGAGGTACTAGTGGGGAGCCATTTGTTCTCCTTGTGGAAGGGGATGGGGGACGTGGCTAAAGAGGGTGCACACCAATTTTGGCTTTATATAAAAAATGCGTAGGAACTATGTATAATTAAAAAGAGATTAAATAAAACCCTTGTCAAGATAGTCAATGATAATTTTTTTGGATAATGGAATAATAGGTGCACATGCGCCACCACCGACGAAGGTGGTCCAATATTTACCAAAATCCTCTTCGAGACGTTCAAATAAATAAACAAAGATAACATATGAATATACGATAGCACAATGTGTAACATTTAGATATGAATGTCGGTAAATCGCATGAATTAAGAAGGCACATGGCAACTTCTTGCTCTCCACCTTGATGTCGTCATCTTCATCGTCGACAACAATGCTTGGTTAAATGAGTAGCTAGGTTCATCTATGCGTGTGTGTACGGAGGAGAAGCGCACGTCTGAGAGAGTTACGGCCGTGAGCACGCTATTAAGAACACAATGGCCAGCGACATAAACAATGCCCACCATCGGCGACCGCACGAACGATGATGAATTATCGGGGTAGCGCCAGTCTGCACGAAGGCAAAATACCCGCTTGATCTACACCCACTAGCAATACTCTATACAGATGCCAACCTCCTCCATCGCATTGACTTTAGACGGTTGGGCCGCCGACGGCGAGGGAGGGAGGAGCCGCTGGCGGCAACTAGGCTCTCAAGAAAAAGGAGGGGAGAAGAGAGCCGGGAGGGAGGGAAATGAGAGCCTTTCAAGCTAGTTTAATATTAAGTTGGTAGCTAATGCACTTTTGCTAGTAATAGCAACTTAGTTAGATCAAGAAAAAATCAGTTTATCTCTCCCCCTCTCTCTCTCAACGACCAAACAAGAAAGAACTAGCCCAGATACCACGAACGCATGCACGCTTCGTATTTTTATGCATGAGATTTTCCTTTTTTTAATGTATTAAAACAATTGCATAAAAGAAAATAAAACACCTTTTAGCAGCTATTAATCTTCGTTAATAATTATTCAACATGATGCAAAATCGCCTTACTAGGATTTAGTAAATATTATTTTGCATGAAGCTTAATTCTGAGTTAGTTATTATTGCAATTTATTTGACTAACATTCATTTTAATTCGAATGTCACAATAGATAATGATGAGTACAAATCTAAAATAATTAATATAATTTAGATTACGTTGTCGTTGAGTTGAATACCGGTTAATTAAACAAGGCACAATTATTGAATATATGGACACTCGGTAGCTTACTGAGATAATCACAAGTCTGAATATATAAAAATAGCTTCAAGGAATTCGTCTTACTGCATGTAACATGGCAAGAAGCCCAACCGCTAGGCACTTTTAGAGATACTTCCATTGATTCATATATTCTCATAGGTTTTTTTAATTTTATTTTATCTGGATTTATTTGACTTGCTCAAACTTTATGTAGTTCTTATTATCTCTTGAATATAATATATATTCTATTTGGATAAATTGGATATTCACCATCACATGTGTTAGTTTGTCACCAAAATTTTAGTACAATCACAAAACATCTAACAATCATCTAAGTCGTGAATCCACGACCAATTCATTGGAATTTCGTGGATTAGTCGCCCTTATCTCGTCCCTCTCTATTGCACACCATGTCTCTCCTTCCTCTCTCCCTATGTCTATTTTCTGACCCTATCGTCCCGTACATTATATTCATGTTGTCATTCTCACACCACTAATTACGGCCGAGACCTCTGTACGGTTTAGATCTTGGGTATAGATCTAGGCTTAGGTATAGGGCTTTGGGGTCCAAGGACTGATATATCTAGGGGTTTAGGATACAAGGTTTAGATGTAAGGTTTAGGTTTAGTGACTAAGGGTATAGATCTAAACCCTAAACCACTAGCCGGCAAAGCAGTGCATGCATGCGTGGCTCAACCCAAAGCTTAGTCGTAGCAAGAGAACGGATGAGCCCGCCGCCGTCAACGTGTCACATATTATGCCATGACATCAACTTCCCTCTCTATGTGGTCGCCATCGTCGTCAGGTGCGCTCGGCAGAGACGTCATGTGGAGGAGATCGTGGTCGTCGGTGTTGGGCATGCACGTCGGGAAACCCGAGGACTATGGTGTTGTCCTTCTCATTCGTATTGGCGCCGATCACAACAATCATCATTTCGTGTGCAGCTAGACGTCACTGGTGTCCATGTCCGCCGGCATGAGCACGCCCAAGATATCAGAGAGTGTGTGGATCTACCGGTACACAACTAGGTAGGTAGCTTAATCTTATTTTTTGAGTATAGAGTTGCACGTACGTATGTCCGTTCGACAACATGTCGAAGTACACCACTTCTTCGTGTGTAGCTAGTAGCGGAGTAGTAGCAAGCTTCTTATTACTCTAGGTAGTAATAATACACTTAGTACTACTAGCTATAACACTTCTTTTAGTAATAGCAACTTAATGTTCCAAGTCAAAAGAAAAGACAACTAGTCCATACGACCCTCTCTCCCTAAAAGAAAAGGAATTAGCCCAGCTTTTTTATATGTGCCTTCCCAATTTTAGTGTAGCACAACAATTGAACACAAAATATAAAACATATTTTTACTAGTTATTCGCCTTTATTAGCTAGGAAAATTAACCTTGTTGTCATTTGGTAAATATGATCCGCTACTGAGCTTAATTATGAGTTGGTTGTCATTGCAATTTCCTTAACTATCGCCATTTAATTGGAATGTCACAGTAAACAATAATGATACATCATCGATCTAAACCTAATAATATTATTTAGACTATCTAGATGTCGAGTTGATTACGGATAATTGTCCGAATCTTGAATATACAGACAAAACGATAACTCGGTTGGACAATCATGACCGTATGAATACATAAAAATTTAGCTCCCATCGAAGTTGTATACAACTAATTATCCAGGATCATCGAGGTCATAATCCGGGTCCACATAGTCCTTGACGATGTTTGGCGGCTAGATCCGCCATGATCTTGTCCACCACCAATATGAGTTTCGCCTTGAGATCATCCTATCTAGTTGACACTCATTGTACATGTTATCGTCTCGATCCATCTCCACGGGAACACCCCGCCCGGTGTCGGGAAGTTGTACAAGATGCATGGGAATCTCCACAACGAGCCGCGAGATGATTATGTCCTTGTTAGGGAACTAGACCATGCAAAGGGCCGCCACCGACACACGGTGTCCGGCTTGGACCGCCTGTCGATCACGAGTCTAACTTCTCGGGGCTTGGTATCCTTGTTTCAGGGGAAGTCCAGCACCATGTGGTCCACTCCCATGGCTCTGCTACTTACATCTCGTTGCCTCGTCCCGGCAATTACCACTAGCGGATCGGTTACGAACCACATGACATGTAGCTAATTTTTTTCAAGATGAATGAATGATTGCATGGAGTTGCTCCAGCTCTTAGCTAGTACTCGGCATGGCGGGTTGCGATCGAGAATGGGTTGTATGTGTAGATGTCCGGGGTCATATGAAACAAGTGATATCCAAAAATATTATTAGTAGAGACTGTGCTGTATCGGAGTATAACATATTGGTATACTCATACATCTCCCTCGTGGGTATGGAGCTAGTGAAATTTCACTTTAATGAGGGCACACCTTAAAAGCATGGCAACTCCGAGGAGACAAAGAGCGGGAAGAACTAGAAGCGACATTAGAACTCACGTGCCAGGAGCATTTTCGCCTCCTGGCGAATGATATCGCTTCTCGCGGATCGCCCTCCACAACTCCATCCGCACCGTCCACCACCCACCTAGGCCATCCATCGATCTGAACGAAACCACCCAGACGTCGGGAGGTTGTACATGATGGGAGTCTCCACAACGATCCGTAAGATGGTTATGTCTTTGTTATGTAAGCGGACCATGCCGAGGGCCTCCATTGACATGGTCTCGGGCTTACCGCGTGTCGATCACGGCGGGGGAAGTCCATCATTGACGGCTTGACGCCGCGTGATCCACTATCACGGCTCTGCTACTTACATCTCGTCATCTGGTCCTGGCTAACATCACTAGCGGATCAGCGATAAATGGATGACATCATGTATTTGCTCCAGCTCCTAGCCACTACGGGGCATCCGGGTTGCGGTCGAGGATGAGTTGTATGTGCAGATGGCGTCGGCGGGTTCGCTGGTTATATAAAACAAGTGATATACAAAATAGTATTAGCTAGTATTTACAGGGTTATATGGGGAGTACAACACACACTCGTGTATCTCCATCAGTGGTACTCCCTCCGTCCAAGTTTACGAGTCTCCTAAGAAAATTCACCGCGACCAAGGTAGATATTTAGTGGCTGCGTGGAGATCCAATCATGTGACGGTTTCCAAGTTTAGTGATAATGACCGATGGAATAGGAACCGAAGCACGCATGCAAAACGCTTTCACAGCTACAGCCAGGCCACGTTCACCGCATGCAAAGGACAGCCGCAGGGTTCACACCGCATGCAGCGAGTTTTGGGGGTTAGGCATGCGTTTCCACCTTAATCACCCCACACTTTCTTAGGCAATTAATTTTTACGGGCCTTGTGGGCAGTTCATTGTTGGACAAATAGAATTTCCTTAGAGGACTCGTAAACCTGGACGGAGGGAGTATATGAAGCTAGTGAAATTTGCCATACGGAAAGAGATTTTATTTACTTTAATTAACGAGTGCGCCACTTAATAGGTCAGGTAGTATTAGGATAGCATGACACCAACTAGAGGAGATTAAAGAGCGGGAAAACCCAGGAGGCACATTAAACGCGCGAAGCCTTTCCGCCTCCCCGGCCAATACTATCGTTGTTCGTGGATCGCGCTCCGGAACTCCATCCTCACCGTCCACCGTCCACCCAGGATATCCAACGCTCCATACGAAACTACCAAAACGCACTTGGTCGCGAGTCTTCTTCCCAGTTTCGCAGCCTGCCGCCGCCCAGTCTCCCGGTCCCCCCATTCCCAATCTCGATCCCCTTTCTCCGCCCAGCTTCACTCACCGCCGACTCATCTCGCCGTCGACTCATCTCCGCCACCAGATCCTTCTCGACTCCAGCCCCTAGGCACAGTTCTCCCCCCACCGCGCCCACCTCCTGCTCCTTGGGCCTGAGGACGAGGAAATCAATCACTGCCTCCCTTAGCTTCTGCTGCACCCACAAGGAGGGGCCGTCCTCCCCCAGCTCCATGAATTGGAGGAGCTGCTCACGCAAGACCGGGTGGGGCAGTGGTCAGGATGTCAAGATGGTCGCCCCCAAGGCCCCCCACCGCGCAGATCTCGACGCCGTTGTTCTGGGCCTCGTCGGCATCGTCAACAAAAGGTTGATTTTCTCCTTCTCGTTTGAATCGGCTGCTGCCTGCTGCGAGGTGCTGTTTCATCTTGCTTTATTACTTACCCCGTGACAGTCCCTGTTAATTTATTAGGCAGAGAGAGAGAGATGGATGCACGACCTGTTTGGTTTTCTGTAATTGGACATAGCGTCAGTTCCATAAAAAAATCTTATTGTAGATGCCTGCCTACATCTCTTCCATACACATGATATCATCTGTCTTCCCGTTCCAATTCCTCTTGTGCGGCCCCTAATTTTACCTAGCTAGGAGGATCTACTCCCATTCTCATTTTCTAGATACAAATCTTTGATTTCCATTTACTGGAGCACGTTCAGCATCGTTGGGTTTACTCACACCAAAACATAATTGATCCACCTGTTTGTGTTTGTGTAAGGGCACATCGGTTGTGTACAGTTTCAGAGATGGTTCATAGTCGTCAACTAACTACCGCACCGCACTTTCAGTTAAACATCTTCCTTAGTTGTGTTCATTGAAACTAATGAACATCTTTCAATTTGAATCAAAGTTGTGGTTAAATAATGTGGTTGTATACTAGTAATCTGACTAGTATTAATTTTGGTTTCTTTTTTTTCTAGTTTTGTCCATTTAAAAGATGTCAAGTCAAATCATCCATGGCTGCTGCTATTTTCAGGCCTGAGGAGGAGATCAAGCCTGGCCTCCCCAACTCCTGCTGCACGAACAAGGAGGGACCGTCCTCCCCCAGCTCCACGAGTAGGTGGCAATAGACGCGACCTCTTCACGTCGTCTCTCAAAACCGCGTGGGTTGGCAAGCAGGAGGTGGAGCTGCTCGCCCCCAAGCCCCCCACCGCAGACATCTACGCCACTGTTCCGGACCTCGTCGGCATCGTCACCAAAAGGTCTATTTTTTTCTGCTTGCGCTCGAGTCGGTTGTTGCGTGGTGCTGTTTGGTATTGCTTTGTTGGTCACTCTGTTACAGACATAGGTGCTGTAAACGTATTTTGTGCTACCTTGTTCTGACGCCTTTTACATCGATGTGCAGTTTACTGTGATACTAGAGTACTAGACACGTCGACCCTTTCTCTGAAGCTGCGGAAGAGAAGGTCGCTGCTACTCGGAAGGGTTGAATCAGCCCTAGTGGAAGGGTCAAGAGGGCCTTCGCTTGGTGCATCTAACAGTTATCCTCGTCGGCGCATGATACGCAACTGATTTGTAGTTGGTACGTTGGAGTTTGATTTTTGAGAATAGACCGAAGCATCCGTTGGCCGATCAGCTTGTGTATTGCGTATTTGTTACTGAATGTACAACTTTTAAGTTTTAGTTCTTTGCATTGGATGCAGTTTAGCCTATCCATTTGCATCTCATGTACTATTCAGGTTTAGTGCATAAATCCTCCACCATATCTGAAGATGGTACTTGTCAAGCAAATTGAAAATTTTGCTAAAACATTATCTAGCCGTAAACTAAGAATTAGGCATCTTTTCATTGTGTTACATAAAGTAACATAACCTCATGTAGTTGCATGCTTCTAGCCGCAGTTACATGGCCAGACTCGGGCATGTTAAGTTGCAGAAGTAGACACGTATTTACATGAGTTTTGACAGGGTAAAAGTTTCAGGCCTAAATTTGGTGTTAACTGCTTGCGAGGTAAGAGCAGCGGCTGCTGCCGGCGACCACGAGGGAGGGGGTCAACTGGTGAGCATGGACCGGTCGACCTTGCTAGTCTCGCTGCCGCCGTACCTGATGCGGTTGATGCCCGCCTTGCGCCGACGCGTCCTGCTCCGACGGCACGGATCCCTCATCTCCTAGCAGGACCGCCGGGGTGAGAGGGGGCCACGCGTGCGATGTTCCTCCCGACCAAGTCGTGCCCAGGTCCCTGGTGACAATGCGCACCATCTGCCCGGTGGCGCACGCATCCAGGCCATGGACTTTGGACTGCACATCGACCAAGTCTTCGACAACGGCCTGGGAGCAAGATGAACTTGCCAAACAAGCACAACGACGTCTTTATTGCCTTGCATGCTGTTGTTTTGATAATGGCTATGATACACTAAGGAAACAAGGTGAAGTTGCCGAACCAGCTCCACTACTTGGAGGCCATGGACACGACCTCCGCGCGTCTTATCTCAAGACCGGGTGGGTTGGCGGCTCCGCGGGCAGGAGGTTGAGCTGCACACCCCAAGGCCCCCACCGTGCAGGCATCGACGCTGCTGTTATGGACCTCGTCGGCATCGTCACCAAAAGGTGAGTTTTTTCCGTTCGCGCTTGAATCGATTGATGCCTGCTGATTGGTCTTGCTTTGTTCGTCAGCATTGTGCCTTTGTTAGAGTCGTCTGTCAATTTAGAAGCAGATCTATTTAGTCTTAATTAGATAGTCAGAGAAAGATGCATGCCTGATTGGTGTTCTGTAATTAGACATAGCGTCAGCTTCATGGAAAATATTTTATGTGCACTGTCCAGATCAGAGTTTCTGGTTGCCAGAGCGATAAGGAGCCTCTTATAGTTTCCGTTTAACAGTGCGTTACAGTTGACTAATATCCTGACTGATTGCTCCCCTTGTGACTTGTGACCAGACTAGAGATGGCTCTTCTCCTGGCTTTGATAGCAATGTAGACGATAGGGGCAAACAAGATTTCCGGGTTGATGTTGGTGGTGTGCAAAAAGACGTGACATTAGCATTTTATTCAAAGGTTAACCATATACCTTACGATGGTGCCTGTGATTTTATTAATTACTTCCTCTGATTGATTGTAACATCTTTAATAAATTTCCTTCCTATGTTGCTTTCAGGATAATTGAAAACATATACACATCTGGCATGGGAAGCATCAACATCATTATAGGAGGGGGGAAGGTCACATCCAACAGGAAGTGTTCTTGCGCCAATGGCCAGTTTGTCGTCAAGGTTTTGCTAAAGGATGCTGCACAGGTGGAGGATGTTCATTAGTCAGCCTGTCATGGTTTATAGAAGCAATGAAGATGGAGGTCCGACTGTCTGAATACCTGTTGCCGGTTATCTTCTAATTTGATCAACTTAATTGTAGCTGACATATATTTCTTGTACTCATTTTCTCAGCACGTCATGAAGGGCTAAAGGCTACTGCTGGACAACAACTTTTTGACTACTGTATCCTTTTCACTGTCAAGGTATCTAACGTTTCTCATCTCTAAGGAGTTACATTAAAGCCTTCTATTGGAAGAAGCAGCTGTGATAGCGGTAACACCTGTTTTCAGCCGGAGGCTTCCAGTTTGAAACCCACTAATAATCATTGTTGGTTTTAGTTACACCAAAACAGAATCCACCTGTTTGTTTAAGGGGACATGGGAGATTATTTTGAAGTTTTTATCTGCATAATATAGGTTGTGTACAATTTCTGAGATGGCTTATATAGATTGCACTCTTCTACAAATAAACCTTCAATTTCATGCTAAAGACTTGATTTTCGCTCGAACCAAAAGCATCCTAGGATTGAGGCTCCATTCCGACAGCATCCTAGGATTGAGGCTCCATTCCGACACCATGCTATCCAATAGTGTTGAAGGCCACGACCATGTGTGCATCTTGTGCTCACGAGGATTGTGTGGTAGTATTTGTTACGTAGTAGCATCATTTACGTGTGGTAATACATGTAGCTTGAGTTATTCTTATTTAAGAGGGTGTTTTTTCTAGAATGTAGCTAGTAACACTTGCAGGAGCTGATCTGGACTAGAATAAAGTGTTTATTATATTTCTTGTGATTTATCATTTCCTTGTTTGAATAAGATAATTTCAGAACCAGACCAGTTCCTTTAACTCGAGCTCCAAAATAAATAAAGTTTTCATCACCTCACGTAGGTGATGCAAACATTTTAACCCTCACAGAACTTCTGTATCTCTCATTGATATGTATGCACATATGTACTTGAACTTGTGCTCTTGAGTAATCCATTTGTATAGTACTTGTCATGTTCTGCTAAGCAATGGTGTTCCAAATTACCACCCATCTGCAACGACATGTTTTTTAGTTGCCAGGGGTGGCTGCTCCTCCTCTAGGTAGAAATGGTATCCTGTTATTACTATTTATAGAGGTGCATTTGCTATACATGATACTCTGTTTTGTCAAGTGATTACCTTTGTTCTGTATGGAATTGGTGAGCATGCCATTAGCATTGGTTAATGTAAGGGAAGAGGAATATAAATGTTGTTGCATCATTTTGAATTCTGTTGATTATACTGTAATCTATTTGGTTGTATGTTATTTTGAATTCTCAACTTTTTACTACTGAGGCACCATGTGTGGCTAGGGTCAGGACATGCCGTTGTCGAGGTCTATATGGGTCTGACCATGGATGGTGGTGCAGTGTCTCCTTCATGTTGACCGCGGTGTGCACTTGAGACAAGACCATGCATTCATATCAATGTAAACACACTAGCTAGCCTTCAAGTTTTGACTTTGTTTAGTCTTTGGTGTGGCCACTCCAGATGCGTTTGTGATATGTGTTGCCAGTTGACGCACATTACATGGTGAGCAACCTTATGTCCTCTTGGTTGTCTTGATGGTTTAGGTGAGCTTTTGCTGGTTCTCTTGTCTGTAGAGAGGGCACCAACTGTTCCACGGTGTGTGTCCCACCATAGAAATAATTAACATATGCTATCGAAACTACCACGCTGAGCTCCTGGTCACATGTTCATAACCTCCTAGCTTTAGCATGCAGACAACCCCAATTAATTTTTGCTGGGATTTAAAATTTGACGACATTTTTTAGAGCCTGCAGCATTATATGACACTATACCTTGCATTTTTGTTGGGCTTAAGAATTGAGACTTACTAGGAGTTCATACTTGATCATCAACTACTCCTCCCATCCAGAATAATTGTCGCAACCTGTATACAGTTTTTCACTAGCACAACACATAATAAGCGACAGTTATTTTGGACCGGAGGTAGTAATTTCTTTCGCTGACATGTGAGGCCCTGATCTCCATGACAAAGCATTGTCCTCTGACTAACCTTCGGTATAAGCTACTGTCATTTTAATTTATACTCTTAGCATTATGATTTGATTTATACCGATACGAGTTTGTTCGTTTTATTTGGTATATATGTCTGCTGAACTAAAATTTGAGTGTTTGCTTGTCTATTTGTTCAGTTAGAAATGTTAACACATTTTAAGATACCTTCATGTTCTCAACTATTGAGTACCTCCTATTTAAACTAAAATAGCTTATGTTGTGACTTCGACGCTGTTGTTCTGGAGTCGTCGACATAAACACCCATAGGTGAGTTTTTTCCTGGTCATGCTTGACTCGATTGCTGCCAGCTATATAGTGTTCATTATGGTTCTCTGTGTCATTCTACTTGACCACCCCTGTATTGGTTTGTGGTGATCCTTACCTTCGGGCTATGTAGTTGCTAGGTATCAGCAGCATAGGTAGTGGAGCGATTAGCTTAGGCTGGCTCTGTGTTGATTTCCCCGTTGTAAGTGGCCGAGTTGCTCTTGGTTGCTCTCGTCTGCATTGGGGTGGAATCAGCTCAACTTGATCTGTCGTTTTCTGAAACCATCGATTAGCGACTACGTGACAATATCATATATCTCCATGTTAATCGACGCTGTTAGCCTTTTTACATGGTTTGCATTTGTGTGCACTGGTATATGTACCTTTTTCTGCAATGTGCACATGCTAACCAGTACTACTAGTGCGCTGGTCTAAATTCCGAGTTTCCTGATGATATATGCACTACCAGTCATGGTTTTTAAGGCAGTAAGGCGTCCTAAGTCGAAGGGGGGCGCTTTGTCGCCTAGGTGACGACTAAGCGGACGCTTTAGGCGCCGAAAGCGGTTGTTTTTCTAAGGCGGAGGGGAGCGCCTTGACGCCTAAGCGTCGCCTAGGCGGCGCCTTGAAAACCATGCTACCAGTGTTATTCCGTCATTTTGTATGTTGTTGATTGTATCATAATCCATTTTGTGATCTGATCTTGACTTCAAAATTTGTGTTGCATCTTAACTTTTTGCTAGTGAGGCACCATGTGCTGGCGTCATTCATGACATGCCGTTAGCGAGCTCGTTGTGGGTCTGGCTGTGGATGGACGGTGTTGTTTTTCCTCCATGTAGACTGCCATGTGCCCTCGAGTCTGGACCATGCATGTATGCCCCATGTAAATGCACTAGCTAGGCTTCAAGATTTTCCTTTGTATAGTTTATGGTGTGTGTGCCACTTCAGATACCTTTTACTGTGTGTATGTTGTTAGTAGATGCACAAGCGAACCTGAGCCAGTTGATGCAAACATCTTAACCACTGCGCGTTTGTGATTTTCAGGCAGAGAAGACAAAATTGAGCCCTGAATTGAGGATTCTTCTTTTAGCTAGCTAGGCTTGTGTTTTATTTCTGCAAATCAAAATTGTGCATCGAGTCGCCTATGGACCGGTCTCGTGGAGCAGCTTGCATGTGGCTGTTGGTCTGGCGTGACCCGGCTATCCTCGGCTTGAACTAGTATCTTGGTCGCCTCCACCGTCGCTCCTTTGCGTGGCCTTGTTCTTCTTCCACTCAGTGGGATTTGGTATGTTTCTGGCCCTTATATCTCCTCTTCGTGAACTGTTTAGGTTTGGGTGGCAAGATTTGCAGTTGCATGTCTGTTAGTTGCTAGTTGTAGAATGTTTTCTTGAGTATTTTCCCAGTTGCAGTTACTTTGTTATGGATGCATGCTTGTTGAGGAAGTCTAGTACAAGAAGGTTCTGCTTTGAATGATCAAAGCATCATCTATGATTTCTTAATATATTACTCATGTACATTCTCGGGCCTTACATGTGGCTGATTTTTTTAGATGTTGTGTGATCTTTCTTGATTTTAGATGTTGTGTGCTCTTTATTCATTTTTTTTAGACGGCAGATTCAGTTGTTACTATATGTTATCAGCTTCTACATTGCTTATGTTTCACCCGTTGGTTGCTACTACTTTCACATGGAAATCTTTTTTTTCGTTGGAAATTAGTAGAATGTGCCAAACAGCAAGAATTATTAGAATGCTGTCCTTTTCTCCATTCGTGGTAGGAGTCCTAGACTTATAGTGAAGCTCATGTAGCCTGTTATGCTATGTGAACTGGCCACAGTACCTCGTTTTAGTTGTGACCTAGATCGCAAAATGTATTTTATTTGCACAACATGTGTATTCTTAACTTGTGTTTTTCTACTTCAGTGGAACTTTGTCAGGTTAATGGATATTTACAATGCATCCCAGCCTCGTGGACAGGCTCGCCTTTGGCAAGATTGGTCGGGCATGCTGCTGTGCTGGCCGCAGCCTCCTGTGCCACGTGTGCACTTTTATGTAAGTTTCTGGTTGTTCAAATATCTCCTCTTGGTGCCATGTTTAGGTTTGAGTGGCATGATCTGCAACGGCATGTTTGTTAGTTGCCAGGGGTGGCTGCTCCTCATAGGTAGAAAGGGAATCATGTTATTACCATTTAGTTATCTTGATGATGGTTTAGATGAGCTTGTGCTCGAAGTTCCCTTGGCTCCTCTGAGTAGTGCATTGTGATAGCAGGGCCATCGAGCCGATGATGATCTAGTTTATGTTATCCTAGGTGTATGTGATCTGTGGTTTCTGTTATGGCTCTGATCCTATTTTCTTGTTCCTGGATACAAGTTTGATAGTGTTTTCTTGTTCTGTTCGATGCTTTGTTTTGGTTACTAATATACTCAGTATATGTCTATGTTCACTCACTCGCGTGGTATGGATGATTAATTCCTACGTACCATGTAATGTCACATTTTTCTTCTCTATATGATATATACTCTCAAGTGTGACCTTGATAAGCCCTTGCTTAGCAATGGTTCTAGTTGTAGCAGCTAGGTTTTTGTATTTATATCTGGGGTTTAAAGTTGTGTGTTAATTTTTCAGTTGGAGAGTAAATATAAGGATGTATAGCTTATATATGCGACAGGGAGTGCTGGGACAGACGCACTTGTTTTTTTTTCAGGTCGTAGGCCATGGACTTTGATTTTGTTGCACCCTCTGCTGCTGTGAGATGGTTTTCAGTGTGCTACATCCGTCCAGAGGATTTGAAGTCAGCGAACGCTGCAATTTCCGAGAAAACGCTGTGTTGTGTTTCATCAATCAATACCTTTAGTATTTGGTTGTCTAGCGTTTCTGCTGTCGTACTAGAAACAAGAACTTGTAAGAGTGTGGGTTTCGCGGAGAAGTCGCATTTCTCTCTGACTGGAACTTGTGATGTAGTTTGGAATCGTGTATTCAAGCATGGCATGTGTTTGTATTTGCTGGTTCTTAAACAGTGTTGCTGTGATGACATGCGGAGGTTCTTACTCTTGTATTTTGTCAGTGGAGCAAGCAACTAGTGATCCAAAAGATACTTATTTGCTGTGTGATCCAAAATTACTTTTAATCTGGCGTTTTTTTTTCCTCAATTTAACGAGCTTCTTAATCCGCTGTGATGACATGCCGAGGTACTTGGTTGCCAAAATAAGTCATACAACTGGGTAGCTAGCGCATGGCGAACTACCTGGAAATAAAGCTTTATGTGTTTACTTCCAACGGAACGCACGGCTTGCCGATTCGAGTTAGGCTATAGATAATTGCGTTGTGGCGGCTATTGTCCACACGTGCAAAGAGATGTATTTTGGCAGGACAAGAAGTAAAGTAAGCACCAACAAGTATAGGAGCGGTAGAAAAAAAAAAAAGGAGAAAGAATGGGCACTTGATCCTTCCTTGCGAGTTGCCATTAGGTAGACGAGAGCACGCGTAATTTAGGGAGGTGAGCAATGCGCGTAACTGAGAGTAATGCGGGGAAGCCCGGCCCCTCGATCCCTCCATCCATAATTACGGCGTGCAATCAGGAGGAGAGTGATTCATTGAGGCCGCGTCATCAATCCGGCACACAGTCCATCTCGACGGTCCGTTCTCTCCATCCATGGAGCATGAGAAGAGAAGAGAACCGCTGGATGGATTAATGAGTCGCACACAACACGTAGCTGTAGTGGAATTATTTCCCCAGTGGCTATATATATGAGGCCCTTGTGACCGGCCGCGGGCGGTATGCGCGGGACTTGGGACTTGGGGACTTTGGGCGAGGGCGAGGGCGAGGGCGAGCAAGCGAGCGGCATCGTCACTGGCCGGCAGAGGGCAAGCTCTCTCGACGGATGAAGCAGCCGGGCCGGTAAGGATTGAGGAAAAGTGGAGATTCTCGTTATTACTTGGTTTGAGTCTTGGCGTGACTGATTAATTCTAGCATGCTTTGGGTGTTTTTTTGTTTTTAATAAATGCCATTTCCCGAGCTTTGGAGCTTGCTGGCCGTATGTCCTAGCCGGACGAGAAGGAGGGGCACCTGACGCTCCGTGGCCGCGTGCACATTTGCTGAACGTACGCACGAACAGCAAGTGCACGCGCCACGGGCTGGCTGGATCGCTAGCTGGTCCGTTGTGCATCCGTTGCATGCACGGCTCTCCGGAGTTTAGCCGTCCGCGTGCGTGCTAGGTGTTGGTAGAAGGCCACGCAGAGCCCCGCGACCGCGACTCGCGCCTGTAACCGCACCCCACTTCTTATCCACGGCGCACGCCACCATTGCATTGCCTCCCCGTGCACCGCAACACTATTTTATAAACCTACGTTGATCCTCTGATGGCCCCCTTGCCTTGATTTCTCTGGCTGCTTTGTGCAAAAGCTGTGTGTATGTGTAGCCTGATCTAGCTACCTGTATGATTAATACGAGATGCTTTCAACTTGGCTTACGTGGATGCATTCAAGTTGCGTTCCCACTGCCCTATTGCAATCCTAGATTCCAATTATTGCCACTAAACACAAGGTAATCAGATCAAGCGACAGTTGGGACAGACAGCTCGCTGGAGCTACCACACACTAGCTAGCACTCCTACTTGCGCAGAGAGAACCTTCGATCTGCTGCTTTAGCTACTTGCGCAGGGTAGCATCGCAAGTGTTCATATTCTTTTTCTCCCGTAGTTCGGTAGCCACACAGTTAATTAACAATCTCCGAAAGGATCGATCTCATAAGATAATATACTACGGGATAGTTGTAGCTAGATGAGCAGGTCGTGGCATGCATGCATATCAGAGCAGCAGACGCTGTCCTGTTTCTGTTCTGCGTATCATTTGACTATGCGCATTGCTAGCTGCAGCATTGTTTAGTCCGTTCAGATAGGCACACGTTAGGATTATAATTCTTCTCCGGCCTGCTCAATGATGTTGAACGATCTCTCTTGCCCGCCGCAAGAATTTCCCTAACGACTACTCTATCCATGGCAAGATCTAATGACAGCAGCGTAATCATGACCAGAGATGCTGTGTATAACTAGAGTTGATTAATTAGGGTAATAAACTAGCATTGGATGGATGCGAGCGACGACGTGCGTAGCGTGAGCAGAGGATGTATAGATTCAGCGGATCATTGGCGTCGCTGGGGTGTGTCCCGGTTCCAACGACAGTCGTCGACAACAGAATTTGTACAGATTGCCCGCTTTCCCCTGATCTCGAGGAAAGTATTTTAGGGCCCGGGAGCTGATAGAACGAATGGAGCAAAACCATGCGACGTCACCGGTCGATCAAAGTCGTGCCTGGACCTCGAATCTCCAGACGGGCACTGTAGACTTAGTAGCACTAACTTCGAGATAAATCTATTTCGATGTCAACTAATATGTAACAGAGTGAGCAGTTCAGAAGTGTTAACGGTGTTTGTGACAGGTTGCACTCAATGTAGGAGTTGACATGGCACGATGGAAACGGTTAAAAAAACATATGTTGTATACATGTTTCAAATTCTGAGTTCTTTCGTAAATTTACGTTGCTTATTTTTTGCAAATTGGCTTCTCACATAAAATACATTCTCGCTTACGAACCAGGATGATGAAAACCGGGATGAATGACCCTTACGAACCGGCATAGTAGGCCTCTTTCCACTGGTGCGTGACCTCGTGAGTAGAGGATGTACAGATTCAGAAGATCCTTGGCTTCGCTGGGTGTATCTCGAGGAAAGTATTTTTTAGGGCCGGGAGCTGATCGAACGAATGGAGCAAAACCATGCGATGTCACCGATCGATCAAA
>JAPCYS010003257.1:0-58618 GCA_028641055.1 Alopecurus myosuroides
TTAGTCCCTGCTATTCTCAAATGATGGAGACAATCCATAGGGGGGTTCGCGCCCGCTCCGCCCCCCCCCCCCATCCGACACTTATCATAGGAAAATGTGAAACCACATTTGACCCAAGTTCTCACAGAATTCCCTTCTGTGGCATCGAAGTATGAGTTTAGCCCTATAAGTACCAAATCTTCCTAGGTGTTAAATGTTGTTAGTGGAGGGGGTCAAACTTGAGAATTGGATATTTGCTATTCGATGTTGCACAAAACTTTTATACATATATTATGAGAACATGCTATGTTTGGAGGGATTCCGACACTAGTGTGCCGTTTTTTTGCCCAAACCCGGTCCTGCGGACCTAGCTGTGACTACCCCTTTGACCGAACAGGGGTTAAAAATGGAGTGTTCTACTTGTTTGTATTATGGTAGGTCATACTAACATGGAAAAAAACATTTTACCCCTAGTTCTCTCAATATTGCCTCTCGTGGTATCAAACTGGGAGTTTAGTCGTATAAGTTCACAACCTTTTTCGAGTGTAATTTTTGTTTATGAAGGGGGCCACACATGGGATTTATATTTTTTTGTTTCTGTAATCCAACACATTTTATACCTACTAGATTAATACCAGTGTGTTTCTATGGGATATGAAAAATATTGACAATGCGATAAAAGAACTATCCTAAATACATCGCACATCCGAGAGATCTTAGAGCTCCCGAAAATAAACCCCAGCCACCTCCCAGGTCGTCGCCGTTCGGGTAACTCCAGAGGACCCTCCCCCGTCCCCTCTAGCGCCCCTCACCGGCATGATCCTGGCTGGCGCCGCTGTAGAATCTGACGGTTGCCGCGACACCCTTCTCGTCATAGGATGGGGGGATGAGAGTCCACCGTGGCGGTGGCTCCATGGGTGGTTGTGGAGTGGTGGCATCGGTTCAAGGGCGGTGCGCCCTTAGAGCCGTGCCCTGAATCTGTAGCGATGCCTTGGCTGCGGGTTGCGTGCAGCGTCGGCATCAACCTCCGGCGGCACGGTGATGTATCAGATCTATGGGAACCAATCTAGGTCGCCCCCTACCATGGACGGTTTGTGGTCGTGCGATGTGGACGCCTTCTCTGTTGCTGCTCGGATGGTGGTGTGGAGGACTTCTTGTGTTCTCAAATAAAGGTGGGATCCTATATATGGTTTCGACCACGCCAAGTCGAAGATCTAGTTGACGCATGTCCTCCATGATCTCCCCGAAACGTCGGGTTCCGGAAGGCTCCGCTCGCGAACTCCCATGGGCGCGTTATGCAGGAAGATTGCTGGATCGGGTGGGATTCGGTCGTGTCCATTGGGTTCTCCGTTAAGGAGGGACAGGTCCGAAGCTCTACTATATGTTGCCATCATGAGATATGCTTAGCTCCATGGTCAAGTCAGAGGCTGAGAAGGTCAAGAAAGCCGAGATTCGAGGACCATAAATAGTGATTGGAGCTTGTGGTGATGAGGAACTTGCTTCGAGTTTTGGGATTCGTAGTAGGAGTATGTAAGTGAGGGCGAAGCACAAGAGAAGTTAAAAAATTTACCTTTCAGTGTGAAAATCCAAATTTTGGCCTTAATTTTTTGTGCACGCAAATGTCCTTGTTGAAGGCATTATTTTGAGAGCGGGAGTTATATCTAGGGTGAAAACCCAAGATCTACGATCAGTCGCCGCCGCCGCTAGTGCACTATTTCCATATTGGTGGTGTCGCTTTTGGAGAAATTGGACATCAGGTGTTGTCTTGTTGGTGACTGTGTTGCTGCTTCAAGGAATGGAACTCTGAAGTATGACTTTTTATTTTTGGCATTTTCTCTTGTTGTCTGCATCTGTCATGCCATTAGTGCATTCTATTGTTGCAAAGACCGGATGTACTTGGTATTTCGCAATATTATATATTCTCTTTATCAAAAAAAAATGTCAAACTACATGAATTCATACATAGATAAATACCTATTATCGCTCCAACTTCTTTCCTTTTTGTCAATTTTTTAATGAAATTTAAGAAAACTTATGAAGGGGAGTCTTGGTGCAGTGGTAAATTTATTTCCTTGTGACCATGATATCATCGCTTCGAGTGATGAACACACCTTCTTGCAGAAATGCAGAGAAATGTTGCGTACTTACCTAATGTGGCCGGGGCCTTCCGCGGACCTTGCACAAGCGAGAGCAATGTGCACTAAGCTGCCTTTTTTATGAAGACTCATCACGTAAAGTAGCTAGTTATTTAGAAAGCGTCACAAGTTGAGGTAACCGTAATTATCTCAAGGGTTTTTCTCGTGTAGAACTCCTTTTCAATATCATAATACCTTCAAGGACACATTTCCATTTCCCTCTTAACGACCCAATTTTTTTGCATTCAGAGAAAGTAAATGCAAATACAAAAATTAGACGGTACTACCTCCGTTGCAAAATAGATGACTTCCATTTTGTCCATACATGCATGTATATAGACTAGAACATGTTCACATACATGCATGTTTGGACAAATGGAAGTCATCTATTTTGGAACGGAGGGAGTATATGTAAACATATAACCTAGGGTGCCACACTCCAGGGCTGCGGACGTGTTTTGTGGCCGGAGAAGATCTCTCCTCATCGTTGTAGAGCTCACCGATGTCAATGTGGGGGGAGGGGGGAACAGCAATCCATAGTTGTAGTATACCTCATGATAAAACATACCCCTATTTATTTTTATGTGCAATCTATCTATCTATATCTATTCTTCTTATAAAGCAAAACCCCACTAACATTTATTAGTTATTTTTCTATCTCAACATGCAAGCTATCCACATCATTCATCCTCTTAGCCAATCAATTGTCCATGTCATCTTCTCTAATTTATTAATTATTACATGCAAGTATCATACATTTTTTAACCATCCATTTTTCAATTTAATGATTTATGCAAGCTACATATCATACATTCATTAAATCATCCATTTTTCAAACTAATGGATTATAATACGCATCACGTGTCTATAAATTTCGTATCTCGAGTATGATCAACTGGTTTTTTCATATTTCTTTAAACTATATAATGTATCGCTGTTTTTTTTTCAAAAAGAAGGTTAAGACACTTGGCCTCTGCATCAAAAAACACACACGTCATTTACTATATGGGATCCCCGCTGCAACGCGCGGGGTATACTTCTAGTTTCTTATAGAGCAAAACGCCACTAACATGCATTAATTTTATCTATCTCAACATCCAAGCTATCCACATCATCTATCCTTCTAGCCAATCAATTGGCCATGTCATGTACACTAATATTTATTAATAACTACATGCAAGCTAGCACATCATCCTTCTTTAAACCATCCAAATATTCATATTAACAATTTAAAATATATATACAATGATCAACTGAAATTTGGATGTCTACTTAGGAAATATAATGTACCATATCTATTATAAACATTAATTACAATATACTGTAATTTTTAAAGCGATCCCCGCGGCAACGCGTGGGGTATCTTCTAGTATTTAATAAAACCTAGGAAATTTACAGATAAAATTTTAAATGGATTTTCTTTTACTAATTGGATTAAAATATAATCTAATTACAGATCTAATAATCTCTTTTATCATCACAACACTAAATATTGGTGGGCCTCTCTTCATATTTCTCTGTTAGCTGTATTTAGGGCTCATAGTTAGAGCATCTCCAGCCGTGGAGACCCCTAGGAGCAAGCTGAACCAAAAAAAAAAAGAGGTCCTGGGGGCAAGACACGTTTCCGACGCTATTTCGGCATGTTGGAGAGTGCATGTTCTCAGCCGTAGCACACCCCAGGCAAAAGTTTGTGAGAGAAATAACTGAGTGGGCCAAGAAAAAAGACAAATGGAGAGACGTGATTCTCCCAAAGTTTTGTCGGCGCCCCGAGCAGCCCCCAGCGCCCTAGGTTTCGCATGGGTCTGTCGGCGCTATTTTGACGTCATGGGGGCGTTGGGGGCGCGACTGAGCCATTTTTTTGGCTATTTTAGCCATCTGAGACTAAAACCAAGCCAAAAAAAAGTGCGTTGGGGGCGTCCCTGGGGAAGGCCGGTGATGCTCTTAGCCTTTGTCATTATGTGGCAGATCTGTAGCAGCAACAACTAATTGATTGGAAGAGACAAATTAGAGCGGAGCAGAGCGCAACAACAGAGATCTGTAGCAGCAACGACTAATTCATTGCAAGCCGAGACGGGGAAGCAGAGGCGCTGCAAGTCGACAAGGTCGTGCACGTTGGCGACGACCATGGAAGCATGAAGCTCTTATTTACCACTCCAAGGCACCGTGGGGGCCTCCAGTCGCCTGCATCGATGCTATATGGGCTGCAGTGATATGGCCCTTTTAACGTGTTTCGTTTGTTCTGTTTGTTATTGTTAAAACAGAAAAATAAAAAGGGAAAGAAAATGAAAGGAAAATGGTCATTTTTATATATGAACAATTTTTTAAAATCCAAACATTTTAAAAAAAAATTATCAAATGTGAAATTAATTTACAAAATCTAAAAGGTTTCCTGAATGTGAAATATTTCCAAATGTGGAGATAAATAGATTTGAATATTTATGAGTTATATCAAATTTAAAATGTGAATAAAAAATGATTTGAACAATTTTTTAGTGTGAACAATTTTCAAATATGAAAGTTTTGATTTGTAGAATTTTTAAATTTGATTTTTTTTACGTTTTAAACAATTTTTGAATTCAAACGTTTTAAAAACTGGAAAATAAAAATAAAGCAGAAAAAACAAAAGGAGAGAAAAAAAAGACACTGAAAAGAAAAAAAAATGCAGAAAAAATCTGCCGAAATGGAGAAACCGCCAGAATGGGCCGGCCCACCAGCATCGTGCTGCATGGCGGTACTTGAGAAGAGATAGATAGACAAGGGCGGTATTAAGTTTTGGAGGGATTCCGGTGCCCTATAGGGGGAAACACTTAACCCAAATTTTGGCCTGGACACTCGGCAAACATAAAGGAAATTCTAAAGCGGAAAAAGTTTTCCGAGTGTCCGTTAGTGTACACTCGGCATAGGGAGCCCACCGTGAGACGCGGGAGCAAAAACCAGGTGTGCAGATGTACACCGAGTATGAGTTGTGTGCCGAGTGCTTCTTAGGGTACGTAGTTGCAGAATGGTAATTGTTGTCCGAGTTATTTCCGTAAATTAGTCGACGTGTAAGTGTTTTACGTCAGCAAGAGTCGTGTATGCGAGAGATGTTGGGTCATTCATGCATGCATGTATCACGATGTGCTTGCATCATGTGATTCGTTTATTTGCAGTAGTGTAGTATATCGATGGATTCTGCCGACGGAATTGATTGAGTTGGCAACTAGTATAGAGATGCATGATTAAGGTGCTATATAAGTTTAATGAGCAAGATATTGGAACGCGACCATGCATGTGCGGCTCGGTGCGTGCTAACCCTGTTAGCTCTTTAATTCGATTCCTCGGTGCATGTGGAAGTTAACTCTCTCGCTCTCTATGTCTATCCATATATATACCACACCAAGGGTATGTTGGTCGATCACACTCCACCGGCCAGTTAGAGAAATGGCGGCCACAAAAGCATTTGCTTTCATCCTGCTCGTTCTGCTGTCCAAGACGCGGGCAGAAACGCCGGCGCCACCGCCGGCAGCTGCCGAGATGGCAGAGGCATTTACCTTGCCTGCCATCTTGCAGTATGATATCGACAAGGTGATCGCCGACGTCATGGATTGGATCGAAGACAACGTCGTTGGGAGCAACGTCTGCTCCAACAACTGCAAAGCCTGCCTATTCACCAGCGCCACTTCCTGCGCTGGGCGTCCGCTGGTCCTTCAGCTGACGTGCTCCATCACGCGCGCCACCGCGAAGGGGTGTATCAGCAAGTGATCGGAAGCACTAATGCTGTCGTGTGCACTACTCCATGCATCCCTAGTAATTACTCCATGTATTGTATGTACGACGTGGGCATGCATGCGCCCCCTATTGAATAAAATAAATCTCAACACGACTGTAACCCTTCCATCCCAACCTTCCCTTTCTTGCACCGCCTAGCTTAATTTCCTTTTTGCCACCATTGGGTTTGTGTGGACATGCATCACAATTAAAATGTGCTGCATTCATTCATGTAAAACCCAGCTTCTCCCACCCAACCAAATCATTTTTCTAATGCCTGCCGGTCATGTAATTATATATACTAGCTCGTGCGATGCAACGGAAGAAAATAACCATTTTTTGGACAAAAAACATCACGTGATCATATTGTTGCTCCAAAGTGGATCGACCCATGTAATCCTATACCCGTATAATCCTCGCTATTGGTTAGTTTTTATGAATAGTTCTTAGATCAACATTGTAGGCCGCTATTGGTATTTTATTTTATTTTGATGGAGCGAACCCGATTTTATCAGAAGAACTACAGATCGGTCAAAAAATTCTACGCGTGGAGATAGAGGAAAGGTTGTTGCTGCTTGCGAGACGCTGCAGCAATTACGGAGAGGCTTGGAAGGCGACTCGTTTAGTGGCGACGGGGTGTGAGGCCAAACACAGGAAAGAGCGGACAAAGATAGGATTAAAAAGAACGATATCCAACTTAAGGCATAGGTGTATAATTTTGTATAAACTTAAAGGCAATTTTAACGTACCACCAACAAACCAAGTAAGTCTTAATCCTTTTATTATATATATATACTAGTAAACATGCCCGCGTGTTGCTACGGGTTGTCCAAAGAGAAGCAAAATGAAAATACAATTTTTGGTTTATTCTTCCGGTTACATTATAGACCAAGAACAACATGGTCACAAAAAAATCTGCATTGATAATTGGAACTGCACACTAAAATTCTTTGGATAAAAATATCAACGGTACAAAATAATAAGATTTCATTCCAATTAGGGCATGACAATCTCCGCTAGTAGGAGCAGCATGCAATATTTGTATATGTATACGCCTTAGTGCATTAACAAAGCATATCTTCAGTCCGTGCCTTTAGTGTAGCCTCTGTTGGCATCCTAGCTAGTGCTACAGATGCTTAAAGTGTGCAACACTTAGATCATTGCATAGTGCAGCTATCTTTGTAGTAATCAATTGTGTGCTAACAAAACGGTGACCCACAGATCACGTCATGTATTAGCTACATAGATCCGATGAAATCTCCACCGTGCAAACTACAATGCCGACCCGAGAGCAGCATCCCACGGGTTGCCTCCTTCTCTAGCGGAAGAATACACAAGTCAATGAGAAAATATTTACCTAATAATAAAGGGCGTGTTCTAGATCAGTACTCCCTCCGATCCTAAAAGAGTGACGTGAAAAATGAGCTAGCACCTTGTAAAATTGTATAGAGCCTACGACACTTAAATGGGATCAGAGGGAGTACCTTTTACTACTGGTCATATAGGAGTAGTATGGTTCCATCCGACGGCCGAGAGAAAATTGGCCCAGCAGGCCCAGTAGTGCCAGGTATTGGAAACTTGAGCAAAAAAAAAATTAATGAATCGTTGACCTATGATATCCCAGCTCTGCTCGACTGAACCAGGAATTCGCTCGCGCCGCCGCCACGCCCGAGCTCGAACCGCCGCCACACCCGAGCTAGAGACGCTCCGCCACCCCCAGTGTGAGTCGCCGCCACAAGTCCAGTTATGCCTGTACGCCACCTCCAGTCGTGACATCCCAATTCGCCGGCGTCGCCTCCAGCAACGAGTGCGCTCGCGCCGCCGTCACACCCTAGCTCGAGCCGCCGCCACACCTGAGATCGAGCCGCCGCCGCCACCCCCCACTGTGCTGTGCCGCCACGAGTCCAATTCGGCCAGATCGCGTGCTCGTGTTATATCTGTTGTAAACACTGACGTTGCCTTTGAATATTTTAGAAATTGGGCATCAGGCATGTGTGGTTTTAGCAATGACCAGAGCCACCGTAGACAAAACGAGGTCCTAACTGATCTTGTATTATCCCCACGAAACCGAGTTTCCAGCAGCCAAAAATAAGCTCGACCTCATATCAGTATGTAGCAACATCTCCATTGGAATGTCTAGCAGGGTAACGTGGTAGATGGCAATGGCCGTGAGGATTGCCTTTACCTTGACTTTACGCCGAGCAATGTTGAGGAGCTTTCTGTCCCAAGGCTTGAGCTGATCGAGAATTTTGTCATCGAGGTGTAGGAGATAAATTCCAGACTAACGTAACAGAGTAAACAAGCAGACTATTTAGTGATATACTCCATGGAACAAGCAAACTATTTAGTCCTGTACATTAGCATTATATTCCTTGCATTCTTCTTAAGCTTCCAGCAGACATTTTTTTTTATATTACTTAAGTGCACCAGAATTAGTGGCAATGAGATTGGATAATACTAGCCGTTGCTGTGATCGATTGTATTTGTATATATTGTTGCCTTACCTCCCCTATTTTTCCTGGACTAAGCAGCACATTTGTTCCGAGTTCTATGTGGTCAGATATATTTCCCTGTCCTGGAAGACAAAGGACATGATTATCCCGTTCTCGCATTGTATTGAGAGCTATCTTCTGTGAAGTGTTTATTTTTTTCTGTTGTACAACTTACAAGGCATGTCATCCATTGTATTGTTTACATGTTGAGATTACTGTTTGTGAAGCGATGAACTCTGCACTAGATGAAGAAATGGCTGCTGATCCTTCTGTCGTTATGACGGGCGAAGAGGTAGCATTTTCAGCGAATTGCATTTTCAGCTTTGTTAGTACCTTATTTTTCTAATACCTATTCTTCTGCTGTAGGTTGGAGAATATCAAGGTGCATACGAGGTTTGTAAAGTTTTGAAGATTTTTTTTTTTTGTTTTAGGCCCATTGACAGCCGGTGTCAGGTTCTAAAACTCCATAATTATTGATCTTTCATGGATATTTTGCAGATCACAAAGGGCTTGCTTGACAAGTATGGTCCTGATAGGGTTCTTGAGACACCATACACTAGTGGAAAAACAACCCCTCTCGTCCAGGGGGCCAGGGGGCAGCTGTCCCGGTTGCAACAAAATCCGGGACAAATGCCATGCCTTGGTCCCGGTTCGTGCGCCCGGGGCAACAAGAATCGCCTGGGGGCATTTGTCCCGGTTCGTGGGGGTATATCGGTCCCGGCTCTTGCCACGGACCGGGACCAATGCCTAGCCACAGGCCACGTGGCACGCGCATGACCTATTGTCCCGGTTCAGTCCACGAACCGGGACTAATGTCCCCTTCCCCTATATATACTGCCCCAGCCCTTCCCTCCTTCAATTTTTTTTTTTGCTTGGAGGTGTGAGAGAGTGTGGTGTTATTGTGTTTTATTTTACTATGCACACGAGGTGTTCGACGAAATTCCCGAGCCGCACATAAGCTCACTGAAAATGGTATCTTCGACCGAGGTTAACAAATTATCTTTTTCATCTGTAACTTATACATAAAAAATTAGTATTTGTCAATGTACTGTGGTCATCTCTGTATTAATATGTTATTGTAATGTATTTTGATAAACTTAATTATATGATGCAGATGGATGCACGGCAGCGATGGATGTACGGTGACCGACGCACTTCCGAGTATATGGCAGGCCTGAATGCATTTCTTGCTGTAGCTCAGGCGAACAAAGATAATGGCTTCATGTGTTGTCCATGTGTTGATTATCGGAACGTCAGAGAACATTCTTCCGAAAGAATCCTTCACGGCCATCTACTTCGGAGAGGTTTCATGCCCAGCTATAATTGCTGGACCAAGCATGGAGAAAGAGGGGTTGTGATGGAAGACGATGAAGAAGAAGAAGAAGATCCTTTGTTCCCTGAATACGACGATACTGCAATGGAAGAGAATGCAGAAGATCGAGGTGATCAAGAACAGGCATCAGAAAGACGGAAAGTTAAGGCACCCCGCCGATGGATCGCAGTGGAGAAAGATCGAGAGAGACTTCCCAGACTTTACAGGAGAGGCGAGAAACTTATGGTTTGGTCTAAGTACAGATGGCTTTAATTTTGGGGAGCAGAGCTCCAGTCATAGCACTTGGCCTGTAACTCTATGTATGTACAACCTTCTCCTTGGTTGTGCATGAAGCGCAAGTTCATTATGATGCCAGTTCTCATCCAAGGCCCGAGGCAGCCTGGCAACGACATTGATGTGTATCTAAGGCCATTAGTGGAAGAACTCTTACAATTGTGGGGCAAACCAGGTGTACGTGTGTGGGATGAGAACGAACAAAAGCCATTTGACCTACGGGCGTTGCTTTTTGTAACCATCAATGATTGGCCTGCTCTTAGTAACATTTCCGGACATACAAACAAGGGATACAATGCATGCACACACTGTTTAGATAATACTGACAGTGTTTTCTTGAATAAATATAAAAAGGTTGTATACCTGGGGCATCGTAGATTTCTTCCGATCAAGCATCCCATAAGAAAGAAAGGAGGAAAGCATTTCAGAGGTGAGGCAGATAACCGGAAGAAGCCTGAGCTGCGTAGTGGTAATGATATATTCGATATGGTCAAGGACCTAGAAGTAATCTTTGGTAAGGCTGCTGGCAGCCAACCAGTTCCGTACGGCCCTGATAAGCGTGCACCAATGTGGAAGAAGAAATCTATATTTTGGGAGCTACCCTATTGGAAAGTTTTAGAGATCCGGTCTTCGATCGACGTGATGCACGTGACAAAGAATCTTTGTGTCAATCTGCTATGCTTCCTGGGCGTGTATGGGAAGTCCAAAGATACGCCAGAAGCACGGGAGGACTAGCAACGTATGAAAGACCAAGCAACAAGCACACAGATAGGCGCCATTACTTAAGCAGCTACGCTCTTACTAAAGCAGAGAAGGAAATATTCTTTGAATTCCTTTACAGTATCAAGGTTCTGTCTGGCTTCTCGTCGAATATAAAGGGGATAATAAACATGGCAGAGAAAAAATTCCAAAACCTGAAGTCTCATGACTGCCACGTGATTATGACGCAGTTGCTTCCGATTGCATTGAGGGGGCTTCTACCGGAAAATGTTCGAGTACCCATTGTGAAGCTATGTGCATTCATGAACGCAATATCTCAGAAGGTAATCGATCCAGAAAGTCTGACAAGATTACAGAGGGATGTGGTCCAGTGTCTTGTTAGTTTTGAGTTGGTGTTCCCACCATCCTTCTTCAACATTATGACTCATCTCCTGGTTCACCTATGTGAAGAGATTCATATTCTTGGCCCGGTAATTCTACACAATATTTTCCCCTTTAAGAGGTTCATGGGAGTCTTGAAGAAATATGTTCATAACCGTGCTAGGCCAGAAGGAAGCATCTCGAAGGGCTATGGAACAGAGGAGGTCATTGGGTTCTGTGTTGACTTTATTCCTGACCTAAAGACAATAGGTGTTCCTGAATCGCGGCATGAGGGGAGACTGAGGGGAAAATGAACGCTGGGAAAGAAAACAATGATACCTAGGGACGGGCATTCTTTGACCAAAGCACACTACACAGTTCTACAAAATTCTATGTTCATGGCTACGTATCTCGAGGAACACAAGAAGCCTGTACGGTCTGCAAACCCGGGGAAGGATGACTCATGGATTAAACGCGAACACATGGAGACTTTCGGAAGTTGATTGCAAACACATCTTATAAATGACAGCACTGTTGAAGATCAGCTATACATGTTGGCAGGGTCACCATCTTCGACTATTGGGAGTTTTCAAGGGTACGAGATAAATGAGAATACATTTTACACGAGCTCACAAGATAAGAAGAGCACCAACCAAAACAGTGGTGTCCGCTTTGATACAACAAACGAGAATGGAAAAAATGACACATACTATGGTTACATAGAGGAGATATGGGAACTTGACTATGGACCTTCTTTTAAGGTCTCTTTGTTCAAGTGCAAATGGGTCAACCTGAATGGAGAAGGGGTAAAGGTAGACCCGCTTTATGGAATGACAACAGTGGATCTCAACAATATTGGTTACAATGACGAACCATTCGTCCTAGCCAATGATGTGGCTCAGGTCTTCTATGTGAAGGACATGTCTTCCAGACCGAAGAAAAGAAAAAATAAGGAAACAAATTTATCATACGATGAGCCGAAGCGTCACATAGTTCTCTCAGGGAAAAGAAACATCGTGGGAATCGAGGACACGACAGACATGTCAGAAGATTATAATAAATTTGTTGAAATTCCACCCTTCACAGTGAAAGCTGACCCCACCATCCCGTTAAATAATGAAGATGCTCCATGGTTACGGCCGAAGCGATCATAAGCAAGGGACACGAACTCATCCACCCCGGCCGAAGAGTAGGTGTAAGTTTGACGAATAATTTGTATTGATCGGTCAAAAGCTGGCAAGCATTCAGTGCTTGACAACTATGACCAGCCTGACTTCATTATTATTCCAACCAGCGGCACACCCACCCACTTTTCTGTTTCTCTCTCCTCCGTCTGTTGGTGATGTGTAATAATAAGCGTGGAATACATGATCATATAGTTCTGTTTGATCAGTATTTTGTATTGACCGGTAAAAGGCTCACAACTATGACCAGCCTGACTTCGAAAATGTAGGTCTTCCGTGTTGCCAGGTACTGAAGGTTCTTGAGATCAGAAATATCAAAGAAATTCCACCACACTATGTTTGGAAAAGATGGCGAAAGAATGCTCAGAGTAAACCTTCGAAGGAAAACTATGGTTTTTCTGTTGTAGACGAAGATCTAAAATTCACCGTGCCAATAAGGTACAACTCGCTTTGTCGAACCCGGGATAGAGAAATATGGGCTTTGCCTTATGGGATATATACCATCCTGAAAGATATCCTTAAAACAGAAATAGAGCTTCGGTACTTATTTAACAGATATGATAAATGTTTGGAGGAGAAACGTCTAACTGAACAACAAAGTTCCCAAATGTTGAAGGCGGAGGGGAGCGCGAAGGCGACGGCGGACGAGCAGAGGAGAGGAAAGCGCGAGAGCAACGGCGCGGTCTCCCCCGCCCGACCGCCCGTCTCTGCTTTAAGTCTGCTGCTCCCGCTGCGGCTTGCCGCGTACACGAAAGTTACTATGCGCAGAGTAAACCTTCGAAGAAGAACTTGTCGAAATTTATATAAATCACCCGGGATGCCTTGTATGCTCTGGACTAACTCGGAAGATCGCGAGAAAAAACAAAAATTTTAACATTTTTATATTCAAATTATATACAAATGGTAAAATAATTAATAGTTTCAATAGTTAGAATAATTATTTAGTTAAACGAAAAATGGATTTAAATTAGTTTTGCAAATTCTAGCATTTTTCATGTTGCAATTTTTGTCAAATTTGAAAGTATATAGAAGTTGTTAATGTGCAAACTTAACCCTTTTCAAATTTTGGCGCTACAAAATTTTGGGCACGCAGGGAGGCACCGAAATTCGAAATTAGTTTTTGGTCCCGGCCCGGGGTACTAACCGGGACCAAAGGGGCTCTAGTCCCGGTTGGTGGCACGGGCCGGGACTAGAGGCTCAGGTGTATAAAAATCGTTGCCCTCTCTCCAGGCCGAACGAACACCCTAGGACAGTGGACATGGCTTGGTGAAGCCCTGCCGGCGGCGGGAACGAGTAGACAGATCCCGCCGGCGGACAGCCGGCGGGGATGGGCTAGGGACACGGTAGACTAAGGCACACAACTTATATTAAAAAAAAGGCCAGGGGCCTTGCTTACATAGATAGGGGGCGGCGCGGCCACAGGCGGCCGGCCGTACTTGCATAAAGGGGGCGGCGGCGCGGCCACAGGCGGCCGGCCGTTTTCTTGGGGGGTAGCTTAGTCTAGGGGGGGCGCACCGGCGCCGATCTACTCGTCCTCCTCGTCGGAGGAGATGCACTGGTAGGGGGGTGGCTGCCACAGGTGGGCAGGCGGCTGGGCCGGGCCCGGCGGGGGCGGAGGCATCGGGGGCGCGTACGGCGGTGGCGGGGGCAGCACCTCCTGCTCCGGCGACGAAACGCCGCCGGTCCAGGCCCAGGACATGCCGTACTCCAGGCCTGGGGGAGCGGCTGCGGCGGCGGCTGGTCCTCGGACGCCTCCCACTCGGCGTACAGCACGTGCCACCAGGGGGTAGGCTCGGTAGGGGCGGCGGCATGGCGGCGGCTAAGTCCCCAGCGCCGAAATCTAGAGCGACGCCGTGAGGCTGCCCGATTTCGCCGCCGAGATCCTCGACGCTGCTCGTCTCCTCCTCTACGCCCGCGCCCGCGCCCGCGCCCTTGATCCTCCGCGCCTGCTCCGCCCTTGCTCCTTCCGCGCCAATCCCCTCCTGTGCGCACGCCTCCGCCCGAGATCGATCGCCGCCGGCCTCCTCGCCTCCTCCCGCGCCAAGCCCTCCTCCTCGCCGCCGTGCCCTCCTCCTCGAGATGAGATCGCCTCCTCTCCACCGTGCCCTCCTCCTCCACACTTGTAATTTATTTAGTTAATAGGTTTGATTATATTGTTAGTTTAGTATTAGTATAAGTGTTAATATTAGTGTTAGATTAATATTACCACTTTTAGTAATATGGTACTATTAGTATTAGGTAGTGTTAGTAAATTTGTATTAGTGTTAGTATTAGGTAATATAAGTATGAATTATTAGTGTTAGTATTAGTGTTAGTTAGTTTATCTAGCAATATATAGTATATATTTGAAACCCTAGTTGAACTAGCTAGTTACTTTAATTCGGTTTTCATTTTATTATTTTGCAATCTTGAATGTTTACTAGGCATCATCGATCATTAACTAGTTGAACTAGTTACTATTATATTGCAACTTATGATGTTATAATTTTGTGTAGCCATGGCGAGAGCTCCCCTACGCAGTGCGCGTGTTAGCGGTGGGCGCGCCGTCCCCGTCGAAGAAAACACAATCATACCACGTGGTGGACGTCCACGTGGCTCGCGTGCAGCGCGTGGACGTGGTGGTGGCATATCCATCAAGGAGGATGAAGCGGTGCCTCCAGCTCGTGGACATAGGGGTGGACGCGGAGCACGGCGGGTAGCACGCGGAGCACGGCGCGGCGCTGTTGCTGCGGAGGATGAGGCGGCGGCGGAGGAGGAGGAGGAGGATGACGGTCGCCAGTTACCGGAGTTCTACATCCACCTGTTCCACCTACCGCGGAACAGCCTTTTCGTCTGCCACAGCGGATATCGGAGATCCTCCTCGAGCGCGGCGGACCATTTAGGTTCAGCCTCCAGTTGGAGGGCTGCCACAACGGGCCCGTTCGGGTGTTCGTGCAGCGACGTGGCGAGGACCTCTACCCGCGCCATGGGTGGGGGCAGTTCCAGCGCATGCACAATCTAAATGTGGCAACATGCTCACATTCAAATACATCAACGACGAGGATGTGGACGTGTTGGAGGTGAAGATCTTCGACGACACGCTAGTCCGCCCCCGTTGCTACCAGGATAGCTCGGATGACACCAGCTCCGATACCGAGGTTGACGACTCTAGCTCCAGCGAGTCTGCCTCCGACGCAAAGGCGTTGTATGCCGAGCAGTGTATCGCTCTATGTTTATGTCGCTCTAAGTTTATGTCGTATTATGTTTGTCTCGTACTATGTTTAATTATGTCATCGTGTCAAACAATATTTGTATTCGTAGCAGACTATGTTTATGTTATTGTTGGTTTTCATCTGTGTTTTTGTTCGATAATTTTTCATCTCTTACTATAAATGTTTATTATTTTAAAGATAATTGAAATTTTAGTGCACTTGAAGTAATGCACTTGAAGTATTAGTGCACTTGAAGTAATGCACTTGAAGAAAAATAGAATTTCTAATCTTTTACGGAGAACATGAGAACAGAAAAAAAAAACAGAGAACCTTTTGCCCCGGTTGGTGTTACAACCGGGGCATAAGGGGGGCCTTTAGCCAGGGTTTGGCAAACCGGTTGGGCAGCCGGGGCATAAGGTCCATCCCAACCGGGGCTAATGCCCTGTTCTCCACTAGTGATGGCGAGCCCATGGGACGGCAGCATGTGGGGCGCCCTGGGGCAAGCCTCCACCATGGCGCAGCTGGTCGGCGTGGATGCCCTCGGGCTGTCTCCATGGTCGTGCAGGTCGTCCTGGTGGCGCGCCGCCAGAGGGACGCCTGCGTGCGGCTCGCGCAGCACGAAGAGCTCGTCGGCGGCCTGCTCGAGAGCTGAAGCTCGCGGAGCTGATGCGGCGGAGTCCACCAGGCGGCCGCTGGAGCAGCTCGGCGGCGCGCTGCTGCGGTACTACGCGCTCATGGACGCGTGCCAGGACTACGGCTACCTACGCCGGCTGCTCCTGGGTACCCGGATGGCCGATGAGCTCCGGGAGGCGCAGAACGAGATCGACATGTTCATCGCCTCATCCGCTCATCGCCCTCGTCGACAATTCTATTACAAATAATCACCGTGTCACGGTTAGCTATTAGCATACTTATCTATCAAAATTAAAACCTATAGTTTGCGAATATCAAAATTAACACCTATGGTTGTTCCCTGATCAAAACTACATAACGATTTTACTTGAACTAGGACGGTGGCCCTCGCAAATGCGAGGGCAACATCTGTAGTTAGCTAAATTGATCACGTAATAAAAACATGGTTTGGTTGATACCACTGTATTTCTCATTATGTGACAATAACAAAAATTGTTCTACAACTATCACCATTCTTTTGGCAAGAAAAATGTCACATATGCAATTAATTAACAATTTTGGCAATATAAATTTGTGGGAAAATGTTTATCTTTGATTAAAAAACATTGAATTAAGATAAAAAACGATGCATCTCCTTATAGATACGTCACATTAAATAAAGTGAATTATCTTGTTTTGACATTTCTTCCTCTCATTTACACACCGCATGTCACAATGCGGAAAGTTTTAGAAGCATTAACGCGGCAAAACGGTGGCCATTGTTTCTGTATGAATATTTAAGAAATTATTTATTTCTAGGCAAATTCGCTACATGTTTATACATACTTTGTCAAAGATACAGAAGTACAACTATATGTATTTTTCTAGTTACGCAGAATGACTACGCAGCTTGCCGGATAAAATATTTCAAGACTCCCAGTCAGTTGTCTATTTACTCTGTAATTAGAAGGACATATGCAATTTGTTATATGAGAAAGAGCGTACAATAGTCCAAATATTCTACCATACAAACAAAGAAATATCCAGAAAAAACATTTTTTAAGAATTAAGTGTACGCTTTTCACGTCATGGGATTAAAAATATTATGGAGACACCATGTTTATACTAAATATGAAACATCTCAAGAGAGAATTTTTGGTGACTTAACCCTGTGTTTATCATCAAGATAAAATATTTTATAATGTGAGGGATATTACCTTCGGTAGTGTGTTGACTAATGTTGTAGCTTCATCAACTTCGAAGGTTCGACGCTTTATGTATCCTTCAATCGGAGTATTCTTTTCTTTTTTAAATGAAGGTTTTACTTGCCTCTGCATCAAAATGATGCACACAGGAGAGTATTCCTTTTGTGGAGGGACACTACCATCCTCGTGATAATATGTGTTGACTCAGGGATGTGTATCATTATACGGCCGCAAAATTTCGTAATGTGAGGTATGTTTCCGTTGATAGTGCGACAAAAATTGTGACTTTACACTACAAGAAATGTGTTGATACATGACGTTCTCTCAATGACGATGGACAAAATCGTCATAAAGTTATGACGATTTCGTGCCATGTCGTCGTAAGCTGTTATAGGGGGTTAAAACCCGGAATTATCACGACGATTTGGCAAAAAAACGTCGCAATTTTATAAAATGAAATCGTCATAAACAGTCTAAAAGTGGATGCATTGATATTACATTGTCAATTTCGCCTACGTGTCGTGTCTACTAGATGGCCATATAACTAATTTCGCCTACGTGTCGTGTCTACTGGATGGCCATATCATCGTTTCGCCTACGTGTCATTATTTTAAACAACTATTTTTGTCATATCATCAATTCGCCTATGTGGCATGTCTACTGGACATATAGGACCGACCAACTGCATCCCACTCGAGTGAGTACAGGGCCCACGACAGAACGCTTCCATCCAGAACATGTGGACCGACCAACTGCAACTGCACGACCGAACGCTTCCATCCGGAAAATAAGCTAGCAAAAATAGCAAGGAGTACCGAGGCTTCATGCCTCATTGGTTCCATTTATCATCACCCAGTTCGAGCTAGTACTACTTCAGTTCATGCATGCCTTTGTTTCTTTCTCCCGTAGAATTCCACTTGTTACCAGGCATTTTTGTGAGACTTTCTGTTTTCACCACATTTGTATTTCTTCATCGTTGTATGTACGAGATTTAAAAGTTTATTAAGTATCGGGAGGTTTTTGAACTCTGTGCCACGTTCACGTGTGGAAACCTTGTGATGTCAGGGCTCGGGAAACCGAAGCCATGTATGGAACGGAAACCGTGTACCGCTGGGGTCGAATACACGCTTTAACCTCGTTCCGCTTATCCGTCCCACGTAGAGTTCCAACGTGCGCCAGGCTATGTGTTGTGTACGTACGATCGACGAGCCGTTGCTGCACGTATGAAGCTAGCAGAAATAGCAAGGAGGACGTGGGACTCGAACCCACGACCTGCCGCACAGCTCAACAGCCACGAACCACCAGGCCATCGATTAGTTCTTGATAGAAAGAGTATCGAGCCTACTTCATGTTTCGTTTTCACCGAACATGGGCTTCTGCTGCGGCCATAGGCCGAATCTGCGCCTAGCAACCATGGGCTGGCATGCGCCTTGAGGGCCAGCGGCTGGCCTATTGTGGCTCGGGACTATTTTTTTTCTTTTCTTTTTCTGTTTTCATTTCTATAATTTGAATTTGGCCTCCAAATGGACCGAAATCAATTTTTAAATTTTGTAAAATTAATCCTGGTAATTATTGGTAATTTTAAACCATTTTTGTGTGAAAAATATAATCATGCCCATAGGCATATATTGCTTGAGACATTAAGCGATTTGAAATTACACTTTTGAGGTCAAAACAACAGGAATGAACATTCTTACTTAGGTGTTGCATATTGGTAAACTCTTATTGTTTCTATGATGAAATAGATACTTTTCTATCTAAAAATGTTTTTTTTAAGAAATCATTAGCAAACTATGAGGCACTTGTAGTTCAAATTTGGCCCGGTTTCAGCGAAATCGGCAGAAATTTGTCTTTTTCAAAAGAGGTGTATTTTGAGCTATGAAAGGTAGTAAGTTTGTTATTGTAGAAAATATGACATAATATATTTAGAATTTTACTTTGTACAATTTTTCCAACATATTTTGTGTATGTGCTTCACAAAAAAAACCAGTTTTGACACTCGGAGATGGAAAATGGTATTTCTATTCACGAAAAATAAAACTTTCTTCGTGAACATTGTTAGTTGTACCAATATGCATCTTTGTGTGGAATATGGTCACATTTCAACAAACTATGCCATGGATGTGGCCAAAACATCCGTCATTTCGCCGAAAGCCATGAATCTTCGTACGAGATAGCTCATTTCTGTGAACACATTTCCCACCAAATTGTCGTATTCAAAGTTTATTATTTTTAGTGGATACTAGGACATAACAACACCACGCGAATATCTTGCATCGTTTCGATTTGTTTTGAATTTTCTGGAATTTTCAAAGCCGGTTTCGGAAAACGGTCAAACGGGGGACATGACCGTTCGTACCTAGGTGTTGAATATTGATGAACTCTTGGTGTATCTATATTTAAATAGGTACTTGGGTACCTAAAAATGATTTTTTTCAAAAAATAAAGAGAAAACTACGAGGCACATGTAGTTCAAATTTGGCCCGGTTTCAGCGGAATCGGCAGAAATTTGTCTTTTTCGAAAGAGGTGTATTTTGAGCTATTGAGAGGTAGTAAGTTTGTTATTAGAAGATAAAATATGACATAATATATTTAGAATTTTACTTTGTACATTTTTTCAACATATTTTGTGTGTATGTGCTTCACAAAAAAACCAGTTTTTGACACTCCGGAGATGGAAAATGGTATTTCTATTCAATGAAAAATAAAACTTTCTTCGTGAACATTGTTAGTTGTATCATATGCATCTTTGTGTGGAATATGGTCACATTTCAAACAAACTATGCCATGGATGTTGCCAAAACATCCGTCATTTCGCCCGAAAGCCATGAATCTTCGTACGAGATAGCTCATTTGTGTGAACATATTTTCCACCAAATTGTCTTATTTAAAGTTTATTATTTTTGGTGGATACTAGGACATATATAACAACACCACGCGAAGGTCTTGCATCGTTTCGAGTTTTTTTGAATTTTCTGGAATTTTCAAAGCCGGTTTCGGAAAACGGTCAAAACAGGGGACATGACGTTCGTACCTAGGTGTTGAATCTTGATGAACTATTGGTGTATCTATGTTGAAATAGGTACTTGGGTACCTAAAAATGATTTTTTTTAAAAAATCATGAGCAAACTACGAGGCACCTGTAGTTCAAATTTGGCCCCGTTCCAGCGGAATCGGCAGAAATTTGTCTTTTTCGAAATAGGAGTATTTTGAGCTATTGAGAGGTATTAAGTTTGTTATTTGTAGATAAAATATGACATAATATATTTAGATTTTACTTTGTACATTTTGCAACATATTTTGGGTAGGTGCTTCACAAAAAAACCCAGTTTTGACACTCCAAATATGGAAAATGGTATTTTTATTCAACGAAAAATAAAACTTTCTTCGTGAACATTGTTAGTTGTACCAATATGTATCTTTGTGTGGAATATGGTCACATTTCAAGAAACTATGCCATGGATGTGGCCAAAACATCCGTCATTTCGCCCGAAAGCCATGAATCTTCGTACGAGATAGCTCATTTCTGTGAACACATTTCCCACCAAATTGTCTTATTCAAAGTTTATTATTTTGGTGGATACTAGGACATATATAACAACACCACGCGAAGATCTTGCATCGTTTCGATTTTGTTTTGAATTTTCTGAATTTTCAAAGCGGTTTCATAAAACGGTCAAAACGGGGGACATGACCGTTCGTACCTAGGTGTTGAATATTGATGAAATCTTGGTGTATCTCTACTGAAAAGGTACTTGGGTACCTAAAAATGATTTTTTCAAAAAATAAAGAGAAAACTACGAGGCACCTGTAGTTCAAATTTGGCTCGGTTTCAGCGGAATCGGCAGAAATTTGTCTTTTTCGAAAGAGGTGTATTTTGAGCTATTGAGAGGTAGTAAGTTTGTTATTTGAAGATAAAATATGACATAATATATTTAGAATTTTACTTTGTACATTTTTTCAACATATTTTGTGTATGTGCTTCACAAAAAAAAAACCAGTTTTGACACTCCGGAGATGGAAAAATGGTATTTCTATTCAACGAAAAATAAAACTTTCTTCGTGAACATTGTTATTTGTATCAATATGCATCTTTTTGTGGAATATGGTCACATTTCAACAGGGCACGAAACTCCGGAGACCACGAAAGATGAAGTTACCGCAGGGCATTATTGGTTGGTTGTTCTGAACTTGAAGGCTGAGAGGTTTGAAATACTTGATTCATTGGCAACCAATGGGGAAGTTCTCATGATGGACACATGCCATCTTCTCATTGCATCAATCAAGAAAGTGTGGTCAACTGAGTACAACAAGTCAAGTATTAAAATAAACAATTATTCGATTGAAGTCATGGAATCTCCAAAGCAATCAAACACGTAAGTCTCATACTTTTTATAAGTTTTTTTTCCTTGTCTTGGATCCCTTTTTACAAGTTAAACTCCGTTTTTCCTGCATATTTTGTTTTTCATCTGCTCTTTTTCTTTGGTACAACTATGTGGTATGCCTGACAAGACCTTCTTTTTCTTTTTCACTCCAACATTCTTTTGAAACAGGTTTGACTGCGGATTTTTTACTTTGAAGAATTTGGAAGATTGGAATGGTAGGAGGGCTCCAAATTTTGACCAGAAGGAGATGCCAATCTTTAGGACACTCTACAATGAAAATTGGCTTTGGTTCGAAGCAAACAAGGCCCCATGGAGGCTAATCTTCTAAACATCCTTTTTGTTTCACTTTGTGAGTAATAATGCTTCTTGTTTTTTTAAACATGTCGTGCACATGATAACAATTTTTCCGTCACAATCAATGTAGCCTTTTGCCATCTGCATAATAAGATGAACATTTTCTAGTGTGGTTTTCTACGGCAGTAATGCAATTCACAATGTCATTCCTTTAAAAAAAATTGTCATTTATTTTATTTGCGTGTTGCTTGCTTGTCTTAGCCAATATTTATCAAAAACAAATCACCGATAAATTCCATCAACCAGATACATCATAAAATATATTATATAAAGCATGATCTTGTACAACTCAAAATAATGAAATAACACCAAGACTACTTGAAAACCACAAAAAAAAAAAACCAATACATGAATCTTTTTTAGACTGGTATCTCAATTAAACAGTGGGAGTAGCGGATACTGCTCTGGATTTGCAAGCCGGACATGGCAGTTTCGCGCATCATGTTCTTTTTCTTGGCAGATGTTGCATGTTGTCGGTCGAGACAGTTGTAGGTGCAGGCCACTTTTTTTTCTTTTTTGGCTTCATGAATATAGGGTACTTCATTACTGTTCCAGTAGGTATCCTAGTGTCATGCTGCACCGATGTAGTTTCTTCTACTCGAGCTTCAAGCATTGAACTTGACGAAGCACTGTGTTTTTTCTTTCTTTTTGCGGCAAGTGATGCAGCTCTTTTCATGTCTGCAAGTTCTCTCTCACAATTTCTTATATGCTTCTCTGCTACCTTAGTCCCTTTCTCAGACGTTGCTGCAGGGCGGGCTGTCGTTTCTGCAAAATCCTGACAGAGGATACCAAATCTGAGCAGCCTCATCTCTTTTCTCGTTAGCTTGCCCGTAGTTTTTTCCTGTGGCGGAGCCGGCGGCACAACAATGTCTGGTGGTGGGAGCGACCATCTAGGTAGGATGTAGTGGTCCGGCATCGAGTGGACTGCACCCACATGAACCATTACTTTCATTGCAGGGCAACAAAGGATTCCATCCTTTTTGAACTTGGCACACTCGGAACTGTAGATGCCATTCTGTACATCACAACTCACAATGTAATTTTTGTTCCCATAGCCAAAAACAGAACCTTGGATAGGAGATATTTCATATAGACCTCCACCGAGATCCCTTGCATCGTAAGTCGTATTCTTGCGTGGCTCTATTTTGGAAACGGATGTACATAGGCATAGTGTAGGTTTCTAGCATATTTTTTTTCCATAGGATTATCCGACCAAACTCTTATAGTCTTGTCTTCACCAACAAATTCATGACCGTTCTCAGCAACCTCAATCCTTTCTTGCAATTTCATGTAATGCTTGAAGAAACGGACAAGACTATCATGCGGGTTAACATATAGTTTCAACACATCACTGAGACCCTCGCTTCTAGCTGTAGTCTGTAGGAACGGGAAAATCTGTCCATGAAGTAGGCCGGAACAAACATATCTCTAAGAGCATAAAGATCATTGAGATGTTCATTCTCAGCAACACCATGTCTTTCCATCATATCAGCCCATCTCAGTTCACATTCTTCCACAGTGAGGCTGTAATCAATGATTGCATTGAACTCCAACCATAATGATTCATTTTTCGATATGAATGGATCTAATTTCTCCTACAACTTTTTCATAATGTGCCATCGAAAATTTCTATGAACAATTCTAAAGAAAACCACTAGGATTGTTGACCGAATCACAGCTTCTTGGTCTGTTATAATATTAAGAGGGTGTAGACCATCCATAGCTTCTAGGAAGGTCTCAAACAACCACACAAAGTTTGCAATTTGTTCATTCCTCATGAAACCACATCCCAATTGAATAGACTGACCATATCTATTGATGCCGATAAACGGAGCGAATGACATGTTGTACATATTGGTCATGTACGTAGTGTCAAGTGAAATGCAGAAATGATATAGAGGGTAGACACCCCTGGCAGAGCTATCAACCCAGAAAATGTTTTCAACAACCCCATCTTCATCAATTTCATACTTGAAGAAGAACCATGGATCTTCTTTCTGAATATCTTCAAAGGTTGGTTTTAGCAATGGCATATCTTTGAACCTGTTTTCTTCTCCCAACTTAGCAGTGTAGTTGCTAATTGATTTGCTATCGTAAGGTACTATTTTTTTGCCACCATGGAGTTCACCCATTATCCCCATTATTCTTCCAAAGGGTATGTTAACTTCATGGAGAAAATCAATGAACTTCTTCTCTTCCCTAGGAATTTTATTATGTGAACTCAAATATTTCTTCAAAGCAAACTTTTCAATCACCTCATGAGTGTGTTCCTCAGCAAACTGAGTTACTTCCCATCTGGCACCAACACGCTAAACCCTCATCTTTGCTTTGCCAAAAGACAACTTGATAATAGTGCGTTGTCTTTGCTTGATAGGGGTAAGTTCAGATTCTGATTTTTTTCCAGCCTTGTTACAGAAAAATATAGCCTTATCCTTTTCACCGTCCTTGGCGGATTTTCTAGATGACTCAATCTTGACTGAGAAGCCAATGTGCTTAGCATATTTGTTGTAATGCGCCATCGCCAGATCAAAGGTTTTTGTGGCCGATAACCTTCCGGGGTGGATTGCACTTCACCATCACTGTCACTGTCATTAGTTGATAAGGTAACACCAGTTGGGGCACCAGAACTGACATTTGGAGCACTACCCGAAGGGTGGACAGATATATTGTGCTCGCTAGGCTTGCTAGATACAGTGTGTTCGCTGTGATGTTCTGATGAAGGCCCAGCCTTGGCTCTGTGTGAACAAGCACCCCTGCATCTCTCGTAGCATTGAGAACCAATTCTTCAGTCGTAGCTTCATCATGCTGATGGTCTGAATTGGTCACATCCTGATCATCAGGTTCAGCCACTTGGTTCAAATCAATGCCTCCTAACCACCATTCAAAACTGCGCATATATGCCACCTATAAAAAACTGAAAGGGTCGTTGCATAGAAAACAAAAATTATCCTACGCGAGAGACACCCGAATGGCCAAGATCTAATCTAGGAGATAAAAGCAACGGGCATAGAGAGAGTCTTAAGAAGAACATACCATCAAAGACACAAAGTGCTACGAGATCAAATCTTGTTGTTGGTGTAGTCGTACTCACAACGATCCCGTGAGCGAGAAGATGTGCACCGCAATCCGGCTGTGCCTCCGTGATCGGTCACACGTACGGTTGATGATGACCTCCGTTCCCTCGATCCAGCAGGGAGGCGGAAGTAGAGGATCCCTTGGAACTCCAGCAACATGACGGCGTGGTGGTGGTGAAGAATCCCATGGTCAGGGCTTAGCCAAGCCGGAGACCATGGAATTGAGTAGCGGGTGGAGAGGAAATGAGGTGAGCAAGTGTGTTTTTGAAGAGGGAGGTCCAACCCCTCTTTATATAGGAGGGAGAGCCAGCCACTAATTTTCGGTGCCTCCACCTCTCCCCTCATCATTTTGTTGGAGTCTCCACTCAACCCACTCATTCTCTCATCAATTCCCACTCAAAATTCCAAGGGTTTTCTTTAATAAATAAATAAAACAATTTCATTTATTTATTTTTATTTGTTAATCCTATTAACAAACATTAACACTTACCCCCTTGAACTATTTGTTAATCAAACATTAACATATACCACCTTGAACTATTTCAATATTCCCTGAAACAATTCCGGTGACTATTTCAATATTCCCCGAAACAATTTTGGTGATGTCCAAACTTTTCTCGGATATTTCGTATCCTCTCAAATGCGTCATCGAAACTTAAGTGTGTCACCCTATGGTTCGTGAATAACATAGACAAGATCGAGACACCTCTCCGATCAATAATAAACAGCGGGATCTAGAGATCCGTGATGACTCCTATATATTCAACGATGACTCTCGTGATCGTGTGAACCATCAACGTCGTAATTAATCCCTTTGTATCCCGATATTTTACTTGTCCGAGATCAGATCATCGGTATCAACCATACCTTGTTCGATCTCGTTACCGACAAGTACTCTTTTACTCCTTTCCGTGATATGACATCCTTGTGACCTAGTCAAGTACTTGCAAGCGGTGTCGATGTGATATCACCGAGAGGGCCAAGAGTATATCTGTCCGTCATTTGGATGAATAAATACCACTCTTGATCCATGAGCCGCAACTAGTACTTTCCGAATACCTAACGGCACATTTATAGTCACCCTGTTACAGCGTAACGTTTGATGAGTTCAAAGCATCCTTCCGGTATCAGTGATTGACATGATCTCATGGTCTAAGGAATAAGTTACTTCGTATGCAAGATATAACAATATAAACGAAATTTCTTGATCGTATTGTTATGTTGATATTGGGTCTATGTTCATCACATAATTCTTCTAATGACATGACCCCGTTATTAACAACATCCAATGTTCATGATCAGGAAACCTTGATCATCTATTAACCAACGAGCTAGTTAAAAGAGAGGCTTTACTAGGAACCATTGTTTGTTTATTAAACACACATGTATCAACGTTTCCGGTTAATACAATTCTAGCATGAGAAATAAACATTTATCATAAACAAGGAATAAGATAATAACCACTTTATTATTTCCTCTCGGGCATATTCCCTTTAGACTCCCACTTGCACTAGAGTCAATAATCTAGTCTGCAAGCATTTAACACATATGGCGTTCCAGTGTTATTACCATGCTTCACATGTGGTAAACATCATAAAAAAAATCTGAACTGTTCAGGTCCTATTGTATTTGCATGCTCTTTGCCTAACACACATCACTCATTCTCTAATGAGATGGCTTTGTATATATTTGATCAATCGGTGAAACCTTAATTCCTCAGCTTAAACCAATGTCACTAACATTGTGAAAATGTAGCTTCATAGTGTCAGCATTCTTGGAAATTCACTAAGTTCAACAAAGAACTCCTTGACACAAAATACGCTTATTATTTCTTGTCAATAGAACGATATACTTTAGCCTTTGTAGTATCCGCCACAATACTTTAATTTTGAAAATATTTCAAATCCAGCATGGAACTTTCTTCCAGCCAATTTTGCTACCCTTCATCACATATTTAATTGAGATAAAATTAGTTGAATATATGACAAGACTATTAGTGTAACATATTACAACAAATAGTTTAATATTACTATATAGGAAAACACATCCTTAGCATTTCTAAAATAACACAAGGATCTCTCCCAATGTTGTCTAATCATCATATGAATTATCCTGCTATAACATTTTATAGCATAGGACTCATCTGATTGTGTACATAGCATGGAACATGTAACTTAGAAATCTCAATTTCATTATGCTCATAATGTGTCAAAAACTATTGAATATTGCTCATTTGTTTTCCATGTGGCAAGAAATCCTTCTTATCATTTTGATATTGACTTACTTCAATATTTCATCTATTTAATTTTGGCTTCAATCATATCAGGCGCTTAAATCCATCTCTTATAGATATCGATGCCCAATATCTCCTAAGCCTTTCATCAATATAAAAATCTTAATTGTGTTAATTTAAAATACATATTTTCCAATCAACCATATGTCATCTACATAAAGCATTGGAAATATGTCATAGCACTCCCACTTAATTTCTTGTAACGTTACAAGCATCTTTATCGTTCATGATGGAATCAAACTCTTTTGATAACTTCATTAAGGTAAAGATTACAAACTTTGTTATGCTCACTTCAACTATTGAAGCGTTCATACGGCCATACCTTTCTAGCAACCTGTTGAATTTTTCAAAACTCGCAGACTGTGTCAATTACACATCCTTGATCAAAATTCTTTGAAAGGAAATTTGATTTTTTTAGTCACCTGGCATATAATAAGATGTAGCTTTTTCTAGAACTATCGTCAATGAAAAGAAGCATCACTACGGAAGATCAAAATCTTGAAGTAGTCAACTCTTTGAAATTCGCCGAAAACATCTTTTCGACAAGTACAACTTTCAAAGGATGTAAGTATTCATGTCTTTGTTGCTATATAGACCCTTTTGCTATCATTAGACATCATGCCTTTCGAAAGAACAACCAAGTCACATATTTGATATTCATACATGGATACTATCGCGGATACAATGTCTCATAGACAATTTTACGAAGTCAGGGCCTATCAATTGCTTCCTTTATAAGGTCTAGGTCCTTCATTGTAAAAACAACACTTTACTCTGAAACCACAAGTTGGAACAAGTACAAAGTTTTAGGACTTTTGTGGTTCAGCTCGCAAACCCATTAGAAGTATCTACAACACATGTAGTGTCTTCTACTTTGTCAAAATAGCAAACCCCGGGAAAACTTCCAGTCTTGCATTACTCTTGACATGATAACGAAGATTCTCTAATCTCGTTTAGTTTGTACTGTCCCCCCACTCAGTTTTTTTGCAAGAACTACTTTATCGAGAAATCAACCCTTTCTGACAAACAACATTTGTCTTTGGTTCGGTGATAGGAGAAATTCCCAATGGATTCGTTGGGATAACCTTATATATGTATCCTATTTTAGTTGTAAACATTTTACACATGCTATGCATACCAAAATTTAAGAAAAAGACAATTTGGGTCATTACCCAAACCATATCTTATATGGTGTCAATTTCAATGCATCATGATGGCGCTCTTTTCAGTGTAAAAGCGGTTGTCTCTAATGTATAAACTACAAAATTATAATGGCATTTTTAGTAATCTTACCATGTCAAACAAGGTTTGATTTTGTCTCCTGAAAACTCCAAACTAATGTGGGGTAATTCGATTAGTATAAGTTGTAGAACAGTTCTGCAACTTCTCAGATGTTTTGCTAAACTTGTAGCTCAAACTTTATCCTTTATGATCCAATCATAAATACTTCATTGTCTTGTTACGATGATTTTTACTTCATACTAACAATAATTTGAACCAATTCAAAAATATCAAACTCCGTTCTCTTTAAATAGATATACTCATATATCTACTCAAATCATCGACGGAATTTTATGAAGGAACAATTAATCCACCACACATGACTACACATAATGGAATATATACATCAAAATGTATAATCTGCACTAAATTAGTCGTCCATTCTACTTTGGCCTATGAACGTAATTCTAGTCATCTTTTGGAAGAGGTCTCACAAGCGTCAATTTATTCAAAACAAAATGACTCCAGAATTCCATCAACATGGAGTTCCTTCATGTTTTCCTTTCCGATATGAACTAAAATGGTGGTGCCACAATTTAAGTGAAATTATTTTACGTCTTGCAACATTTAGCATTTAGTTTTATAGGTGTTTACTTTACCAACATGATTTATGTTAACGCATCGATCAATTAGTTTGAACAATCTAATTTGTTCTCACAAAAGACCAGAACAAAATAACAACTTATTAAGTTCTTAAAATAAATCTTGAATGTTTGGTTCGATACGACAATGAACACAATAAAACTTTATTTATGTTCTTGTCATGATCGATTCCACATTTACTACTAGTTCCATTTAGGCCCTTGTATTTTATGTATTGCGTTTCTTTGCATGACAACTCATACCAACCAATCTAGTATCAAAATACCCAAAAAAAATACTTTTTTAACTAGTAATACATCTATAACTTGTATATCAAGCATATACTCCTGTGATGGACTTTTCCAGTTATCTTATTTTGTGCCAAATATCATCTTGTAATTCTATTTTCAATATTCCTTTTTCTTTAAAGAAGAATCACTCAATATCAAACAATGCTAGTCGTACTAGCACATTTTCCTTGGCGTGTTAGTCATATACTATCACTCATTGAGTGATACATTGAGTTTGATTGTTCTACTAACATCACCATATTAATAGCATTCTTCCAGATTCCACTCTTAGAAATCTGCAAGCAAGGTAAACGATTTTTATCCATACTTTTAATCCATCCCATCATAACAATTTTATGATTAAGCTACTATAGCTTGAAGGAAGGAATTTAGAGGATAATTTTTAGCGCCCAACTTCTTGGAATATTCAAATGCCTAGCGTCTTCAATCATTGCATATATTCAAATATTATAAGCATACATTGTCACACTAAATTATACTCAGTCATGTTGCCACAGATAAGTTTCTAGATATCAATATATCTTTCCTTGATTGGTTCTAAAAATAATTCTTTTCTGTTTCTAAATCACCTTGATCAACAAAACATTCTTTTGAAGATAAAGTAATATGGAAGCACCCATGACTATTGATTATAAGTAGGAATTATTTGCTCTCTAGATCAATCATTAATCATATGAAGCTAGGTAGGAAATACCAAAAATCTACAATAGGACACAATTTTAAATTTCACTAATACAGTACCAATCTAAATGGTTTTTACCAGATCATAATAGCTGTATCTCAATTAATAATATAAGTGTAAGGTAGTTTGTGGATGCCAATGAATACTACAATTTGTGCAAATTCACTTTGATTGGTTGTTCATGATAAATAGGTTCAACTTAATTCAAAATTACTACGTGAACTCCCACTCAAAAACAACATCCCTCTAGTCGTTTTAGTGATTACACGAACCAAATTCATTACACAAAAACCGATCATCACGTGAGATGATGTAGCTTCAAAGGAGAACATGGACATGTTCATCATATCATCCATATGACTCATGCTTTACCTTTTGGTTACGTGTTCTGAGGCCATGTATGTACATGCTAGGCTCGCCAAGTAGAACTGTAGTATTGCGTGTGTTCCGAGGCCATGTCTGTACATGCTAGGCTCGTCAACACCCGTTGTATACGAACGTTGAGTCTGTCACACCCGATCATCACGTGGTGTCTCGAAATGACGAACTTTTTTAACGGTGCATACTAAGGAAGAACACATTATTACCTTGATATTAAATGAAAGCGATCATCTTATAATGCTACCGACGCTATCTAAGCAAAATAAAATGCATAAAAGGATTAACATCACATGTAAGGATAATGTGATATGATATGGTCCTTCTTGCACTTGATCGCCATCTTGTGCATCACGGTATGATCTCCATCATTCCACCGGCGTGGCAACAATGTTCATGGCACCTCCATTTTGATTGTCCATCAATAATAAGACAACCATCACTACTAGGAAAAGGCCTATAGCCGCATCCCCTAGCGCCGGCGCACATGCATTCGTCTGCGCCAGCGGTATGTACCACCGGCGTGCAAAATGTTGGTGCACCGGCGCTAGCTCGTTACCCCCGATGCGCACGCAGCGCCCTGCGCCGGCACTAAAGGTGTGTCACCCCGCCACCTCTGATTAACATACCCCCGGCGCCCCTCTTCCCTGCGCGCCGGCGGTAACTGCACTTACCCCCGGCGTGTTGTGGGGCCAGTGCACCGGCGGTAACCCAGCACTTACCCCCAGCACCCTTGGATGCCTACGCGCCGGCGGTAAGTCCAGGCTTTTCCTCTCCGCAACCCCAAGTGGACCGCCTTTTTATTTTTCTAAACCTAAACGAAAATGATAAAATGTTCAAAAAATAAAATCCTTTGATCTGTGGGTAGGTTGTAGTGTCTAGTTGGTATAGAAATTTTGAAATATGAATTTTGAACTTTTATGCAAAATTCAAAAATAAAACGTAAAACGGGCATAACTTTTGCATACGACGTCAAAAAAACGCGATCAATATATCAAAAAAATCTTGAGAAAATTTCTAATCCAACCTCACTCGCCTTCGGCCTGTGAGGTTTTTTTAGAATCAGAAAATTCCAAAAGGAAAACAAGTTATTTGAGGCAGACTAAATTTTCCTACATAATCAAATTAATAAAAAAAATCAAAATTCAAAAAAAAAATGAATTTTTTTTTAGAAAAGATAATAAGGGTATAAAATTTGGATTCCTCGTATTCTTATGATCAATTTAGACATATCATTTGTCGAATTTGGAATTACGGATCTGTAGATATGATGCAATAGTTAAGAAGATTAATAGTACTATGCTTATAAGAAAGAATTAGGTGTTCCTAGGTAGAGTAGTGGGATGGAACTAAGAAGTTAAGCGTGCTCGGGCTAGAGTAGTGGGAGGATGGGTGACCGAGTGGGACGTTGACCAAAGTTGACAAAGGGGACCTAGAATGGTAGAGAAAAAATTCAAATAAATCAAATATATGTTTTAATTTGTTTTGGAAAAAAAATTAAAAATTGTTAAAAATTCCAAAAAACAATTTTCGAAAAATAAATTCCGAATGTTACCGCCGGCGGGTGGGATGTTGGTGCGCCGGCTGTAAGTTTTTTTTACCGCCGGCGCAGTGAGCTTGCGTGCTGGCGGTAACTTTTTACCACCGGCTTGAGCATCGCCGGTGCGCGCCTATGCGCCGGCGGTAAGCCCATTTTGTGCGCCCGCGGTAAGCCATTACCTAGTAGTGCATATGGATCTCTTCCGTCATATCAATAATTTACAAAAGAGATCATCTCATAATCAAATTTGTAACATTGACCATATCACATCACATGTCGAGCAAAAACTAGTTAGACGGCTCTAATTTATTTTTGCATATTTTACGTGGATTAGGAATTTCGAAGATAGAACTGTTCTACCTACGAACATCAACCACAACGTTGATAATCACATTTTCAACAACCCTTCGTAGATTAGATCTTAACTATAGTTGGAAAAATGGACAACCCCTCAGCCACAAGTGAGACAGGTCCGCGTACATAGTACACGAAAAGTTTATCTAGGGCAGCTTCATCCAACTATGCCACTAAGATCATAAAATACTAAAGAAGGTAATAACATGATCATCAACACCCACATACACATATGTGTTCTACCCATACAAAACATCTACGCATAGATCTGGCTCTGATACCACTGAAAGGGTCGTTGCATACAAAACAAAAAACTTTCCTACGCGAGAGACACCTGAAAGGCCAAGATCTAACCTAGGAGATGAAAGCAACAGGCATAGAGAGGGTCTTAAGAAGAACATGCCCTCAAAGACAAAAAGTGTTATGAGATCAAGTCTCGTTGTTGGCGTAGCCGTACTCACAATGATCCCGAGAGCGAGAAGATGTGCACCGCAATCCGGCGGTGCCTCCGAGATCGGTCACACGTACGGTTGATGACGACCTCCGTTCCCTCGATCCAGAGGGGAAGCAGAAGTAGAGGATCCCTCAGAACTCCAGAAGCACGACGGCATGGTGGTGGTGAAGAATCCTACGGCTAGGGCTTCACCAAGCTGAGATCATGGAATTGAGCAGCGGGTGGAGAGGAAGTGAGGTGAGCAAGTGTGTTTTTGAAGAGGGAGGTCCAAAACCTCTTTATATAGAAGGGGGAGGCAGCCACGAATGTTTGGTGCCTCCACCTCTCTCCTCATCATTTGGTTGGAGTCTCCACTCAACCCACTCATTCTCTCATCAATTCCCACTCAAAATTCCAAGGTTTTCTTTAATAAATAAATAAATCTATTTCATTTATTTATTTTTATTTGTTAATCCTATTAACAATCATTAGAACTTACCCCCTTGAACTATTTGTTAATAAAACATTAACATATACCACCTTGAACTATTTCAATATTCCCCGAAACAATTCCGGGGACTATTTCAATATTCTCCGAAACAATTTTCGTAATGTCCAAACTTTTCTCCGATATTCCATATCCTCTCAAATGCGTCATCTGATCTTAAGTGTGTCACCCTACGGTTCGTGAATAACATAGACATGATAGAGACACCTCTCCGATCAATAATCAACAGCGGGATCTGGAGATCGGTGATGACTCCTATATATTCAACGATGACTCTCGTGATCGTGTGAACCATCAACGTCGTAACTATTTGATGACTCAAAAGTGCAGGAGATCAATTGTAGTACCTTTCCATAAGTATTTGAGTGTCGAACCCACGAGGAGCTGAAGGTAAGCTATCTATTCTCTAAAGCCCTATAACCCTCTTATATGGCTGTTTATGCAAAGCAATAAGTTTGACTAAAAGGAACTAACTAATTAAAAGCAAGTGACGTGGAGTGTGGTTTGTCTAGTAACTACTGAAGCAAGTTTAAAATGCAAGTAATCCTAAAGCAAGTTTCTAAGCAAGTTTCACAAGTAGCAAGCAGCAAATATCTCAAGTATCTCAAGTAAATGATCTACAACCCCTTATGATGGATCATGTGGCCAAGTAAATGAGTGCACAAGATTGATTAAGACATAAAGTCCCACCATAGCCTTACGTTCTAAGGCCCCCTATATATATATATCCCCCAATAACTTAACTTTGTGGCTCGGTCTCAGGTTACTGTCACTCCCAAGTCACCACTCCATTATGCTACCGGTGATCACCTTACATGCATTCCCCAACATATGCGTGCACTCATATATTGTACATAAAGACAATCATAGAAGATAAAAAACTTGTATGCAACCAATCAACGAACTATTTCACCATTGCCAAGAACAATTCACTACTCAAACATAGACGGGGAGACACAATACATCAAGGGAATATAGTATTGCATCATACATCATGTTTTCCAAGAGATTACAGTGGAGAGATGGAGTTGATCTTGCTGTAGATGTTGATGATGAACACGCCGGAGGGGGGTGGAGCCCTCCGGGGGTGATCCCGGCGGCGTTTCCCCCCTCCGATTTTCTCCGGCGGCAGCCTTATGTCTCTTTGTTTCGTGGTTTCGTCTCTCGGCGCCGCCCCCTCTCGAAAAGGCCAGGGGACCCTTTATATAGTCATTTTTAGGTCACGAGAAACTCGGGAGAAAAAAGATCGGCGGCATCGGAGCCACGGGGGCAAAAGGGGGGCCCTACAAGCGGCCAAGGAATCTGGCCGCGTGGAGGGTCCTCTTTTCCACCTGGTTGGCCTTTTGGCCCTTTACTTTGGCCCATGGTCTTCGTCTCAAAAATTCTGAACCGTGCTCTTTGTCCTTGCCCTTTTTGGAGTCCCGAAGCTCTCGGAAAGTCTGAAACACTAAAAAGTACGTTTTCTGGAAAAACTGGGTTAGAACCAAAAGAAGGGGGATTGTTCAGAAAATCCCCCAAATCATTAAAAACATGAATATAAGTTGCTAATATGTAGGAAAAACAAGTAATAACATGCAAAGTTCATGTATGCATTTTACATGCATCAACACCCCAAGCTTAACCCATCACTAGTAGGAAATAGGCTACCAGTGACGAACAAAATCTAGCTACCGCTAGCGAACAAGGGTTCGCCAGCAGTACACCGCCAGTGGTAGCAGGGCACTGCTGGCGAACAGCGCTTCGCCAGCGGTAGTGCATGTTACCGCTCGCAAACAGAGCCTTGTTCGCCAGCGCTAGGTTCGCTAGAGGTAGCTAGCTTGTTCGCCAGCGGTAGTGGTTCGCCAGCGCTAGATCCCATGTTCGCCAGTGGTAGTGTTGGCCAGCGGTAGCTATTTAGTTCGCCGGCGGTAAGTCTCCCAGGTTTGTATTTTTTTTTTGTATAACAGTTTGTATATTCTGGTATTATACTATACAGGTCCAAATACATTCAATTTATGTAATTTATAAACTTCACACATATAAATCACTCTTAGATACATATGCATCCATCCATAACGAATTTAAAACATTGATAACGAAATTAACACATCGATACATATGCATCCATCCAATTCTCATAAGTATGAATACACATTGATCTCAATAACACGTTTATGTCGGAAGATTTCGAACCAAAATATAGCCATCTAATTAGTTCAACGATTAAAAAGGTATGACGACATCTATACAACATACGCGCGATATAGAGATCAATCGCAAAGAAGACTGTATATACGGTCCGCCTCCGCTTTAGCTTCCGCCTCCGCTTGCGATCTTTCGCTAGGGCCAGCGCGCCGTCCACTTCTTCATCTCTCTGTAGACCAAGATAAAAGCATTAGACCGGTAAAGGAAATCACAAGTTCTTATTAGGAGCAATTCGTACCGAACCGAATACATACCGTCGGTCATTTCTTCTTCGCTGTTGTGATCTTGTGTTTCTTCACCGGAGGGAACGGAAAAGCACCTTCTAACGAGTTGAACGGTCTCTCGTCAGCCTGCTCCAGTACACATCGGCGCAACTCATCGTTAGACGGTGGGGAGTTCCAGCTGAAGACCGAGTCCTTAGTTACTACGTTCCTATAGATGATGGAGCAGATTTTGCGCTGGAGGCGACCAAAGTTTTGTCTGATTTCAGCATCAGACCATTCGACGATGCTCCGAGACCATTTGTCCACAACAGACATGTATTGTAGACTGTGTTGGTCCTTCACGATCTCCGTCATGTGTTGGAGGAGGTACCATGCCTCCATATGGCCGCCTGGCGCCTGCTTGGGGCAGGGAAACTCAGTTTTGTGTCTGAACACATATTTTCCTTGAATTTGTTTCATTCTGTCACAGTATCCTTCCGCCCTGATGTATCCGTCCATAGCATCATTGAGAACAGACTTGATGAGGGAGTAGTTCTTCTGCTTCATCGTACTCCCGGAGTCGAGATATACTGCGTGCGCGTGTCTCGGGTAGAGCATGATGATGGTGCCGTATTTGTTTCTGCGCAAAACAGGAGTCCATATATATATATATATATATATATATATATATATAATCCTCAAAAATTGTGTATGCGCAAACTAATGTAAAGATGGGAAATATAACTTACTCGGGAAAGTAAGGCACGAGGGTGATCCTCTTGTGTGTATAATTAGTGAGCAACACTTGTTCGAGGTACTTTGTCGCTTTTGCCCTACCCTTGGGGTTGTTCAAGTACATGTCGTGCATGTAGTAGGGGTCTGCTAGCCCGATGTTTTTGACATTCTCTATGGATAGCTGATGCGCCAAACTGAGCGTAAACAGACGGACGATTGACGAGTGGAGGGATTTCATGTGGAACATCCGAAAAATGTCGTCAAATCTCACGATGATCTTGTTTGTGTTGCCTTCAGTGACAAATCCCACCGTAGATGGCACCTTTGCGACCAAAACCGGCAGCGTTGGATTTTTCTCTAAGAGAAGCGTCCCCTCCATATATAGAATACTGTCATGGACGCTACGCATATCACCTGATAGCAAGGAGACCAACCTCGGCGGAAGCATCGGTTTGCCCAACTCATGGATCTGATGCCAGTCGGTTATGGGTATCCTGTCCAATACACGTCATGTCTGCGGCTTAGACTTGGTCCCCTCCACCGGTTGGCTCATCGATGCAACGGCAGAACTCTTCTTAGTTCTTTTCCGTGCCGTCTTCTTAGGCTGAGTCTGATGAAATACATCTGCTACCGCCTCTTTGAGGGCATCCTGGCTGATGACTTGTTGCTCGGGGACTGCCGGTTCTTGAGAAGAGAAAAGACGCTTTGTGCATCGTTATTTATCCGCTTCCTCCGCTGGCAAGAGAAGTTGATCAAGATCATCCAGGCCGGGCGCCCCCTCGTAAGGATCGTCGACGAGGTAGTCATTGGACTTTGCAGGTGAGAAATCCTTGTGTTGGCTCGGGTGCCCCGACCCCTGGACCGGTGTTGGAGTGTTGACAGGAGTACTTTCCAAACGAATTAGTGATTTCGGCCAGCTCAATGGCCAAACCAAGCATTGCTCCAGGTTCAACTCGCTGTCGGCTGCGGGTGGTTGGTTCGGAGGATCGAGAGCACCGCAACCAGGGGGCCACGTTCTGCGCAGCAGGCGCCACGACGGGGGCCACGTTCTGCGCCGCTGGCTGCACCATTTGGGCTATGTTGATCTCGAGGAGCGGCCCTTGTCCTCCACCTGCCATCCACGGTGCTAAGGACTGAGCGACGGACGCACAGATGGTAGGGAGGAGCTCATTGAGCCTCTCGTTCACAAGCTCGTCGACCGTCTTTTCCGGGGCCTTGTTTCTCTCCTTACGCTTCTCCTTGGTGTCCGGGTAGTAGTGCGCATGCCGATGACCCTTTCCGAGGCCATGCACATGGCCACGATGCGGCTTCTTGTCAAGGGGCACTCCCTTCATCGCGTTAAGCGCCCTAATGAAAGGGGTGACATACGGGTCCTTGTTCGTAGTCGCCGAGGACCCCCCGTCAGATTGAGATAGGCGTTCTTTTTCTTGTTCCTCGAGATACTTATTCTCGAGCAGCTTGACATTCTCGTTCAACATAAGATCGCCGGGCTTTTTGGGATCTTCCCTATAATGGGCCCTGACAAAATTTCTCACATGCGGGTCGGTGATCTTGTCAAACGGGTTCGGCCCTTCTCTCTTCGCATCCTCCTTAGCCCAGACTTTCAGCTTCCCAAGGTAACCCCGGCTTCTGAGATTGTGAGGGCCAATGTTCTTTTTTCGCTGGTCTTTCCCCCATTTACTCAGCGCCACCCTTTCTGGTTTGAGTTCGTCGATCTTGAATTGGGCCAAGTCTTCCTCGGAAATGGAGGGCCACATCTTATGGATCTCATCGGAACCGTTACCCTTCGCAATCATCTCCCGCAAACTGGATCTCCAAGTCGTAAACGCCTTGGCGAACTTTCCCAGTGCTAACGAGTTGACCAGATTCTTCTTCAGGTCCTAGTTGTCGTAAGGATCCGGGAACTTGTACCTCATGTGCAGCTTCTGAATCAGCAGGGCGGCCATAGCCTTGTTTTCTTTATCTCTGAGGTGCTCCATATTAACATTGCCGAAGTCTTGAGCTATGCAACCTATCTGGTTTCCATAGCCCTTGGCGTAACTCTCCGGCTCGAGGGGAGCACCGCTCTTGGGGTCCACTACCGTGAACTCTTCCCGGATGGTGGCGAGCATCTTGTGCCGCCTATCTTTGCGCTTAGCCGACGCCTCGCTACCGGAGGCGGTATCCCCGGTACCACTACCGGTTTGATCACCTTCTGCGCCCGATGTATCGTTGCGCGGCTCTAGCTCCTGGCGAACGGTTTCGTCCATCTCGTCGTCTGCATCGTCGCCCTGCATCTCTAGATCCAGGTGCGGATCTACGGGTCCTCCTCCGGCGCTAAGCATAGAAAGCCATGCATTGTCGTCCCCGTGTCCGAGACCAGAACCCCGCCTCGTCGTTGTGAGCCATATCTAATGAAGGAGAGAAAACCCGAAATAAGTTCAACCAACTCTTAATGCCAGAACGTTGGCACTATTCCGGGAAGTGCCGACAGATGGAGGTTGACCACGACCTTTCCCTTGCTTCGCCTATTTTATGAGTCGCTCCGAGTAGAGATGGACCGCCAATAGGGAGTGGCCATCTCCTGGGTCTCTATCATTGTGCGCAATGCTCGACGGTTACCTACCCGCAGAGCGCCGATACACCACCACGTCCTAGTTTTGAAAACGTTTTGATATCCCCGCAAATCCAAATGGAAAGCCCGAACTAGGCAACTCATGGAACAAACTAGGCAAGTTGAGACCGAGGGGAATCTAAGCCCCGTGTGGATGCACGCTCAGTCTTGGCTCGAAGACGAGAACTCGCTCCTAGGGGCATGAACGAGACAACCACCACAGACCCTCTGTGGTTTCGTCATCCACACCTTTAAGTCATGTTAAACAAGATCTCTTAACTTTCCACAACATCCTACCATACTAGATTCATTCGCAACTCTGGTTCATCAACCGGATGGAGCAGAGATCAATAGACATGTATGACTAAGCATGGCATAATTGAGGCTCTGGCGATACACATAAACAAATCCTATGTCTGCTAGGAGGATTGAATCGTGATGTCTGGGTTATGCAAATAAATAGGATAACTCTATCTATTGACTCAAGATACATTGGAACCGAATGCATTTGTACGAGAATGAAAAGTCTTTCGAAATCATATATGGGCAGATAAGAGGTTATGCTTGCCTTGCTTCAAGAAAACCAGAGAAAGTCTTCAGGAATAAGTGCTTGACTTGTCGGTTAGGATCAAGTATTCTCCATTGGAGTTGTTGGCCTTCTCTTCGGAGTCACGTTCTACCGTGGGGGAACAAACATCGAAACAAGAAAAACAACATTCAACACATGGCATCGATGCAATGCGCAATATGTATGCATGAGCAAATTAATGCACTTAAAGATAAGCCCTAAACATGCTTGTTGGGTTTCTAGGGTTCATATGACAGTTAACCATTTTTACTGAACTTATCCCGAAATAGACCCCGGAGGGGGTTTCGGGCAGTTATGAAAGTGAGTACAATTTTAAAAGCTCAAATTTATTTGAAAACATCATAACTAGATTTAATTTGTCATTTTGATCAATTTGGTATATAACTTTTAATTTTCTAATTTTATTGAATAAAAACTTAATTTTCTATTTTTGAATGAATTAAAAAAATTCAAATAATGTTCAAAAATCAACTTTCTCAAACATGATTGAAAATGGTATATTCAGATAGAGTACACTTTTCTGATCATTGCTATACCTTACTTTTATTTTTCTGAGGTATAAAACATTAGTTATTAACCTATTAGAAATAATCATTTTTCTGGAAATAAGAAAAATGGATTATGACGTCAGGCAGACGTCAGGATGACATCAACAATGGCTACAGAGGCTCTGCCCTCGCTCAATCGCGCGACAGGGCGCGAATCCGACGAATTAAACTCACTCATCGCGGAGAGGAGGCGACGGGAAATCTAACGATCGGTGGAGGTGACCAAATGGTCACCGGAACTCACGCCGGCGAGCTGGGGCGCGGCGGCGGACGGCGGACTTCAGCGAGGAGAGGAACCAGAGGGGTAGGGAGAAAACGGGGAGAACCGGGAGACTCACCACGGAGCGGTGGTGCTCTTGGAAGGGTCGAGGGCACACGGGAGGGTCGGTCGACGGCGAATCGGCCGCGGCGGGCGACGGACGGAGGCGGGGAACACGGCGTTGATTCCGGCGATTTGCGGCTTCCCGGGAAGCGTGAGTGCTTGGGGAGGCAGAGAAGAGGACGGCGGAGCTGAAGGTGAAAACTGCCAGGATCGGCGTGGCCTGTACCGGCGGCGCCATGGAGGTTAACCGGAGCTAGGGTTTCGGTAGGGCTTCGTTTTCTTCCGGACGCGATACAGAGAGAGAGGGAGTGCGGCAACCGAGTGAGGGAGGGAGGAGGAGTCACGGCATCGTCCTGGCATCCTCATCCGCAGGGCAACACACAAGCAGGAGGTGGCAGCACCGCGCCGACGTCCTCCTCGTCCTTCTGTCAAGAGGAAGAAGAAAGAAAGAAACCAGAACTTGAAAACCCCCTGGAATTTTTAGATTTTACAAGGAGGTCCTTCTGAGCTTTAAACTGAACAGAAAACAGACGTTTTCAGGGCCTTTTTGCAAAAACAAAAATTTGCAAAAATGATATTTGAAAACCTTACAAAATTTCCAACCTCACCATGTCTTTGCTTTCCAAATTTGAAAATGTTTTTATAACAAAATTTGGGTGATCAGTTTAAGTGGTTTCTGGGCAAGTTTCATTTAAATTCAAAATTTAAATTGTTTCAAAATTCTTTCATGCATGAATGAAACGAGCACAACACAACAAACCCTATTGTAGCAAAACAGGGATGTTACAGATGTCAAGGAGTGTATGCATCCAAGGTTTAGTTGTTGGCAAGAAAAGCTACCGTCCCCACGTGGGACATTGGTCCTTACAATTCATTGCTAACTAATACGGTACTATATTTGATATAATTATTTTAGTTTTCCAAAGGGGTCTTACATAAATTGGATTTTTTTATCAACATTATTTGATAGTGAGAAAAATATATATCGGCCGGATATATGGGATGTCGTGTGCTATCCAAAATATCTAGGAGGGCGACCTTGATGTTAAACAATACAAACCTCCTAGGGAAGTGGCTATTTAAGCTACTTACTGAAGATGGTATTTGGAAAAAAATTGGCAAAAGGAAGAACATTGTCTCAAATGCTCTATCATAGGTGTATTTGAAACCTGAAGACTCACACTTTTGGTCTGGTCTTATGGCGACGAATAAACATTTCTTTCGCTTTGGAACATTGAATATTAAGGACATATCGTAGATTAGATTCTTGGAGGAAAATTAGTTAGTAAACACCACCCTCCGAGAACAATATACAGCTATCTATAATATTGGACATAATAAAAGCGATACAATAGCTACAATAGCTAAGGTTATGTTGTATTCGCCACTAAATGTGACGTTTAGCAGCTATCTGATTTGACCTAGACTTGCGACTTGGAATCCTCTCGTAGGGAGATTCTCTTTGGTCAAGCTGTCTCAAGGGCCGGATGGATATCTCTGGAATTTACATGACAATGTAAAGTTCACAGTGGATTCCATTTATAGAGCGTTGGTTCACCCTAACATGCCAGTTGATGATAATAAGAAAATTTGGAAGATGTGGTTACCGCTAAATTTTAAAATATGTGTGTGGATAATTGAAAATGTATTATGATAATCAAAGACAATCATGTTAAACACAAACAGCATATAAGTAAAAAAAATGTGTTTTATGTCCACACGAGGACACCATGAAACACTTATTATGCGACTTCAAGGTTGATCGTTTTAGTTGGTCATCCATCCATATTGCTTCTTACTTGTATCCACCATGTTGTGTTGCAAAAATTTCTGGAAATTGATTACATGGTATAGACCACAAGTTTAGAACTCTTATTATGGTGGAAGCGCTAGCCGTAATATGGTCACTTTAGTTTTGTAGAAATGAAAATATTTATAAGGATAAAATTCTTCTCTCATAAAGGTAATTGACCGCCGCACCATTTTACTCCGTTCGTGATCCACATTACAATGTGTGGAAAATTGAGAACTTCTTACGGAGGTGTCTGCATGACTGGAAGATATGGAGAGAGATATTTTTATTCGAAATGGATGGCCGCATGATCTTTGGATTTACTCACGGTTTAACATACATTTTACTGTTTCCTTGTGTACTTGCATTTCGATGGTGTTTTTATTTTCTTGGTTATTTGCTCGCGCATGTGTGCTTCCTACTTTAACAGTCGGGTGTAATGCATAAAACTATTCAGTAACAAAATGCCCTTTATCTGAAAAAAATCGGTCCACACAATACACAATGATATTAGCGGTAGCAGGAAGGCCATGTGCCACGACATGCATTGGAGCTAGCTAATTTCGGCGCACGAAGCTTTCTTGGCCCCTCACCATCCCCCCTTATTCCTCATACATGTGTGTATATATAGATCTAGAATAGCTACCTCCTTCCTCAAAACATAACACTAGCCTTTCCATTTCCCTCCCTCAAACCAACGCAATACTAGAAATGGCGATGCACAAGTACACGGTGGCAATCTTCCTCCTGGCGGGCCTGGCCACCTGCTACACTAGTGACGCCGGCAACACAGCTGCAGGAGGGAAGCTAACCACCGAGGAACAGAAGTTGATCGAGGACGTCAACACAAGCTTCACGGCGGCCATGGCTGCCACAGCTAACGTCCCTCCGGCAGACAAGTACAAGACCTTCGAAGCCGCCTTCACCATCTCCTCCAAGGAAAACCTCGCCGCCGCCGTCTCCAAGGCGCCCCAACTCGTCCCCCAGCTCGACGATGCCTACAGTGCGGCCTACAAGGCCGCCGATCATGCTTCCCCAGAGGACAAGTATGAAGCCTTTGTCCTCCACTTTAGGCAGGCGCTACGCATCATCTCTCGTGCTCCCTAGGTACGATCCGTCAAGCCCGCCGCCTATTATTAGCACGGCCAAGAACACCGCATGCGCCCCGGTAAAGAATTGGTGCTGCCACTGTCAGTGCAGGTGGCTACAAAGTCTTACCAGGTCACTAAGACTAGAAGTGTAGATGGATCGTGCAAACATATTAGTATACGGTATGTCCAAGGTCAGGGCCACTATCTTCAGTTTCATTTCATGCGGGCATGGTGTAAGTTTCATTTCATGCGGGCATGGTGTAACGCTACATGTTTATCGATTAATTAAATATTTATAATATCATTTTGAATTGTGTAATCCCATGAACAGTGGAAATAATTCCCTTTCTCGAATATATTGACCGTTGTTGAATTGGAATTTAAGGATGTGGAGTCTTCCTTGAGAAATTCCAAGTTTCTTTGTATTAGATTACAGGTATATTTTTTACGACTACCATTACAGTGCGTAAATTTAAATTTCTACTACCATGTATTTGTATTGTTCTCCGGTGCCCTATCATTAAAAACGAGCCGAGGAGAATAGGGGATTCATGCGGGTTTCATGGTAATGCTCCAAAGAATTTACATGCAAATTAATTATTTTACTTATTTTAATCTCACAGAAAACAATAGTCCCTCCGTCGCAAAGTTTGATAAAAGTGGATGTATCTAACACTAAATTATGTCTAGATGCATTCACTTTTGTAAAATTTTGTGACAATTAATTTAAGTATGTGTCCGTTGGAGCTAACGGAGAGCTAGACTCCATATGTGCTGCTGCTACACATTTTTTATTAACCTGGTTAAATAACGTGATAAGGAAACTCCTCACCCTACTCGTGGGTCATGTGTGCAGCTTTGAAATACCAACAACCCAAAGGAAATCGCTCGTTTGTTAAAAAAAAAGGAAATTGCTCGTGCGGGACCCGATGAAACGGAACGAACGAACACCCCATTTTCTATTACTTTCTCTCGCGCGGGCAGGGAATCGCTCGGCTATTTTTCTTTGGTCGATCGATACAGTCGCTCAAATCGCTCGGCTATAGCTCTCAACAGTGATAAACGTTGATGGAGTTGAAAAAGAAAACCTGGTGGACTCGCAATGGCCACCGGATTATTTTATGGATTCTTCACGGAACCAACTAATACACAGAAAAGAGCGAGAGATGAACCCATGACGAATGAAGCATGCACAGAGTCTGCCTCCCGGCTCGATCCCAGGGGCGACTCCGGAGGCGACCCAACCCAATCCCCGCTCGCAGGCTCCTCCTTTCCCCTGCCTCGCTGCCGCCGGCGGTCACCGTCGGGTTGAACCCTGGCGGTTGATGGTGGTGGCGAGGCCCCCTCCCCGCGCAACGGACGATGGAGATCGGGCTCAGCTGCGGTTGGCCCTCGCGATTGGGCGGCGGATCTGAACGGAGACAACGACCTATGCTCTCGCCGGAAAGATTGAAGACGAGGTTGGGCGGCACGGTCGCGGGTATGTGCTTTGGCCTCATCTTGGCCACGGGCCGGGGTAGAGGCCCCGGGCTCTAGCGAGCCCTCTCCGCCCTCCTCCGATGCGGCCGTCCCCTGCAGTCACGGTGGCTCCTGGGCGCCGCTTTCCTCCACCAAAAGTTTGATGCCGGCTGATACGTCACAAACGTATCCCTAATTTATGTTGCTCCATGATCATATTATGCCAATTGCTACTTGTTTTCTTCCTTATTTATAGCATTTTCATATGTTTTCTGGGACTAACCTATTAACAAGATGCCAAGTGCCAGTTCCCTGTTTTTTGCTGTTTTTTGTTTCAGAAAAGTTGTTCTGGAAACATTCTCGAAATTGTACCCCGCAAAGCCCGAAGTGCCAATTTTCTCCGGAAGCATCCGTAACACCCAAGAGGAGTCGAAGACGGGCATCAGGGGGCCACACCATAGGGTGGCGCGGCCCCCTGGCCGCGCAAGCTATGGGTGTGGGGCCCCTGTCCTCCACCACCTCTGTCCTTTTGCCTATTTATTCCCCCCGGATGGAAAACCCTAGCACCTGTTAAAAAATCCCGAAAAAGTTCTGCAGCCGTCGTCGTCGTCAACCCTAGATCAGGAGGGTTCTGGAGCTGTTTTCCGGCACCCTGCCGAAGAGGAAATCATCACCGGAGGCTTCTACATCACCATGCCTGCCTCTAGAGTGATGCGTGAGTAGTTCATTCCTGGACTACGGGTCCATAGCAGTAGCTAGATGGTTGTCTCCTCCTCATATGCCTCCATGTGTAGATCTCGTGAGCTGCCTATCATGGCCAAGATCGATCTTATGTAATTCTATATGCTGCATTTGCTGGGATCCGATGAATATTGACCTTATGCCAAGTTGATTATAGTATTTATTGCATATATTATTTGTGATCTTGCATTCTTTCCGTTGCTAGTGGTTGCTCTGGCCAAGTAGTTGCTAGTGACTCCAAGAGGGGGTATTTATGCTTGACAGTGGGTTCATGCCTCCTCATTGCCTTGGTCGAGTGACAGAAACGTGAAGGGGGGGATGCGTTGTTTCCATTAGGGAGAAAAAACAGCGGTGAGAGTACCCGCCTGTATAATTATTTCTTACGTTACACACATTGATTTGCGATTATCTCTTGCTTGCAACTTAATACCTAAGGGGGTTCGGATGGTAACCTGAGGGTGGATTATTAGTCATAGATACAGATGGATTTCGGTTTATGTATTTTGTTGTAATGCCCGCACTAAATATCATAGTAGTCATCATGTTATAATGTGCATTACGGTGCAACCTTTATTTGTCAATTGCCGAGCTGTAATTTGTTCGCCCGGCATGTTATTTTTATGGAGAGACACCACTAGTGAACCTATGAACCCCGGTCCATTTTCCACACTGTTAAACAAACCACAACAATTTCTGCTCTCTTTACTTACTGCAAGCATACACTGTTTTCCACACTATACGTCTAATCTTTGTTTTCAGCAAGACCGATGAGATTGACAACCTCACTGTACCGTTGGGGCAAAGTATTTTGGTTGTGTTGTGTGCAAGTTCCACGTTGTTGCTGACACCGGTGAAGCGCAGCACCACCGTCAGTGGAATCAACCTTCCGAAGGTCCTCTTTCTCCTACTGGATTGATAACCCTGGTTCTTAACTAAGGGGAAAATTCTACCGCTGTGCTCATCACACCCTCCTCTTGGGGTCTCCCAACGCAAGAATCAAGGATATTTTCTGGCGCCGTTGCTAGGGACGTCTGGCAAGGGGAGTCTCTCTCTCAACCTTTTTTTATTATTATCTTGTTTTTTATTTTTGTCTTGTTTTTTTCTCTAAATTAAAAACACAAAAAATTAGTTTACTTTATAGCTGTTATTTATTTGCTTGCTGTTATTTTTGCTTTTCTGCTCTTAGTTTAATCCCTAATCATGATTCTACCCAAGTTTACCTTGAAAGACGTACCAGTAGGTAGCGGTGATATAATTGGGAAAGATAATATTGGAGAATTCTTTAATTATATTAGTAAGCATTAAGAATTTGAAGATATATCCTTAGCCGAACTTGCTCATGATTATGAAACCGCTGCAGCATCTCTAGTTCATATGCTAGAAGTTAGGTTTGTTAACCTTAATTCCATAATACAACAGATGTTCCTCAACCTCGATAGCATTAAGGATAGCAAAACAAGTGAGTTTATCCTAGAAACTTTGTTTAAAGTATTTGGTGATGTTGCTAATGAGGCTAGAAAAGTTTTTAATCGATTTGAGATGTCAGGCTCATGCGTAGATGTTAATATCACACCGGGTAAAGCCAACGATAAAGAAATTAAAATCCCAATACCCTTTAAATTGGTGGGAATGCATGAAACTCTAGAAAAGAATTTTGATTGGATTGTTCGTGCAAACCCATTTGATGAAAGTAGTGTGCCTAAAAGTGCTGATAAAGGGACATATAAAACTTATATAGATGAAATACCATTCATTGTTGAGGATATTTCTAAGCTTAATTTGGATGCTTCTTCACTTGAAAATACTTGAGTTGATCTTTTAGGCCTAGCTGAAAGGCGTTAAAGAAAAGCGCTATCGGAGACAACCCGTTTATTTCTCTGTTTTCATTTGTTTTCTTTGGTGTGCTTTTCCCCTGGGTGTTGTCTATTTCCTCATAAACCCAACTGTATCTTTTCTTTGTGTTTTTGTTGAGCCAAGTAAAGCCTCTAGTTGAAAGTTGACACTATATTTCGGACTTCTGCGCAGGAAACAGATTTCTGCTGGCCACTGTTAATTACGTATAAAATCCATATTGACCTGAGCTTGTTTGTGCTTAATACTGGGCTATATACGCAACTTCTCTGCCTGTTCTGTTTTGACAGATTTCTGCCAATAATTGCATTTGCATCTTAATCTCTTTCTTTTGGTATTCTTTTAAGAAAAAAAAGTTTTAAAATAAGTTGTGATAGTAGCTAATGTGTTTTTGAGTGCTAGTCTTGTGTTGAAACTAAAACCATGTGAGTTTAATATTTCGATTAAACTAACATTTCAATGAAGATTGTGAGAATTTTGGTGTGAAGGAAGTTTTAAAGGGTCAAGAGAAGAAGATGATATGATGTGATCAAGAAGATTGAAAAGCCTAACCTTGTGGATTCCCCGATGTACATCCTAGCAAATTCCAAGAATACTCAAGCGTCTAAGATTGGGGATTCCCAAGGCATCCCCTTCTTCATCAACAAATTATTAGGTCACTTCTAGTGAAACTATATTTTTATTTGGTCACATCTTATGTGCTTTACTTGGAGCGTCTTTTATTTTTATTTTCAGTTTCTTTTTATTTCATAATAAGCCTTGTTGGACCCATTATTATTTTATTGGAGACTTACACGCTCCACTTTTTCATGATAATACGTTGTATTCTTAGTCTCTGTTTGGCTGCTGCATTTAATTAGCTCCTGTTTTGCATGCATCTCTTATCAGAACTGTTAGTTTTAGTAGTATTTTTGAGTCCTCTCATGTTTGCTTGTTGTGTCATAAATAGTGTTTTTGTTAAAACATATCTTGTATGGTGCTTGTTGGCAAAAGAAAAATGCTGCTTGATGTAGAATTTATAACAGTACTAGTAGAAGCTTGTATAGACTGTGGCTAGAACTTTTTCATACCATGCTAAATGTTATTATGTTTTAAAGCCTTGTGGTTATTGAGTAGCATGAATAGCCTTAAATAGCTGAGAGAGTTTAATATGTCTTGAAAGATTCATGAGTTGTTCTTGTCATAGTAAAGCATCAATATATGGTATTCTCTTTCGAATGTTTTATTTGGTAGACTTGGCGCATGCTCACACCATGTTTATGAATACAAATCAGTCACGAATAGCCTTCATGACCACTTAGTTTTTGAACTTGTGATACCGCTTATGCTTTCATTAATGATGCTTATGTCGCTATGCATGATTATGGCTTTTATGCTCTCTTGATTGTCTCTCCCAATCTTTTGCTAGCCTCCACATGTACTGAGTATGGAATTCTACTCGTGCAGCCAGCCTCCTTAAACCAAAGTTTTCCCATCGTGTACACTATACCTACCTACATGTGGTATTCAACTTCCACTCCAAGTAAATTTCTCATGTGTTACCTTTAAAACCTTCAAAATTACTTCTGTTTTTGTTTCTTGTTCTTGCTCATGAGGACGTCAATAGAGAATCTGTATCTCACTTGTTGATTGGATTTTACACCCTGGACTAGTGGCCTCATCCGCTTATCCAAATGATAGTAGAGCTGGCAGTGGGGTGCCCAGCCCCAAATTAATACAAACAAATTCTCTTCACTATTTTTTCCCTGATTATATGAGTCAAAGCATAATTGTGTAAACAAAAGAGAAAGAGGGATGACATTCTACACCAGTTGCGTCCTTCACCCCTCCTAGAATATAGACATTCCTCCACAAATATCATACTTTTAATACCTCTATTTAATAAAATAAAAAGCTCTAGCACATTAGTGATCCCCGCTTCCCTCTGTGAAGGGCCTTTCTTTTACTTTTATTTGAGTATCCATCTTCTAACTTTATGCACATTAGAGAGAGCATTTTTCCCATTATGAGTTCTATGTGCATTTGTCCCATAAACATCAATAATTACTTCATGATGTGATATTATTTGTTCTTAAATTATTTATTATAGTCTTCCTATTAAAATTTGAAAGTGTCATGGCATTTATGTTTTGTCCCAATCTTAAGGACTAGCGAAATACCACTTTTCCATGCTTTCTCTATACTTGAAACAAACGTTTATCTTTCTTTGCATTATTATCCATGATCCTTTATTTAATATACTCTTCATGATGCAAAGTGATTGATATGCTTTATTATTAAAGTTCTATTATCACGTTCGTGTTGAAGTTTTATGATCTCAGCATACATATGCTTTTACATTTTAATGATCAAGATTATGATAGTAGCATGTCACCTCAGAAATTATTGTTTTATCGTTTACCTACTCGAGGACGAGTAGGAACTAAGCTTGGGGATGCTTGATATGTCATAAACGCATCCCTAATTTCTGATGCTCCATGATCATATTATGCTATTTGCTCCGTCATAAACGTATCCGAGACTAACCTATTAACAAGATGCCAAGTGCCAGTTCCCTGTTTTCTGTTGTTTTTTGTTTCAGAAAAGTTGTTCTGGAAACATTCTCGGAATTGGACCCCACAAAGCCCGAAGTGCCTATTTCCCCCGGAAGCATCCAGAACACCGAAGAGGAGTCGAAGACGGGCATCAGGGGGCCACACCATAGGGTGGCGCGGCTATGGGTGTGGGGCCCCCTAGCCTCCACCGCCTCTGCCCTTTCGCCTATTTATTCTCCTCGGATGGAAAACCCTAGCACCTGATCAAAAATCCCGAAAAAGTTCCGGAGCCGATGTCGTCAACCCTAGATCAGGAGGGTTCTCGAGCTGTTTTCCGGCACCCCGCCAGAGAGGAAATCATCACCGAAGGCTTCTACATCACCATGTGTACCTCCGGAGTGATGCGTGAGTAGTTCATCCCTGGACTACGGGTCCATAGCAGTAGCTAGATGGTTGTCTCCTCCTCATATTCCTCCATGTTTAGATCTCGTGAGCTTCCTATCATGATCGAGATCGATCTTATGTAATTCTATATGGTGTGTTTGCTGGATCCAATGAATATTGACCTTATGCCAAGTTGATTATAGTCTTTATTGCATATGTTATTTGTGATCTTGCATGTTTTCCGTTGCTAGTGGTTTCTTTGGCCAAGTAGTTGCTAGTGACTCCAAGAGGGAGTATTTATGTTTGATAGTGGGGTCATGCCTCCTCATTGCCTTGCTCGAGTGACAGAAACGTGAAGGGGGAGGATGTGTTGTTGCCATTAGGGAGAAAACAGCGGTGAGAGTACCCGTGTATAATCAATGCTTACATTACACTCATTGCTTAATGCGATTATTTGTTGCTTGCAACTTAATACCTAAGGGGGTTCGGATGATAACCTGAGGGTGGATTATTAGTCATAGATGTAGATGGATTTCGGTCTATGTATTTTGTTCTAATGCCCGCACTAAATATCATACTAGTCATCATGTTATAATGTGCATTGCGGTGCAACCTTTATTTGTCAATTGCCCAGCTGTAATTTGTTCACCCAGCATGTTATTTTTATGGAGAGACACCACTAGTGAACCTATGAACCCCAATTCATTTTCCACACTTTTAAACAAACCACCAGAATTTCCTGCTCTCTTTACTTACTGCAAGCATACAATGTTTTCCAAACTATACGTCTAATCTTTTTTTCACCAAGACCGGTGAGATTGACAACCTCACTGTACCGTTGGGGCAAAGTATTTTGGTTGTGTTGTGTGCAGCTTACACGTTATTGCCGACACCGATGAAGCATCAGCACCACCGTTAGTGTCATCAACCTTCCGAAGGTCCTCTTTCTTCTACTGGATTGATAACCCTGATTCTTAACTAAGGGGAATATTTCTACCGATGTATTCATCACACCCTCCTCTTGGGGTCTCCCAACGCAAGCATCACCGGCCACCTCCCACCCTCCAGATTTGGCGCCGGTAGCAACCATGGAGGTTGTTGTTGGGTCAATCCTTCGGTGGAGCGATTGTGATTGGCGGTGAAGGAGCTGTTGCGGTCTGTTGGGTCTGGCCGTCGTAGTGGTGTTTCGATTATCCTTTCGGTTTGGTGGTGCGGGGATTTTGGACGCCGGGGTGGGGACCCTGGACGGTGGGAGTCGGATTGGTTGGCGGGCGTGCCAGCGACTCTAGTGCTGGCTGGTTTCCACGGCCGTGTGGGCGGCGTGGAGCTGGCGTGTGACGCGCCGTGACGGCGGGCTGGGTGTCTCCGACGCTCGGTACCCCGTGTAGAAGACAAGGTGATTGGTCCAGAGGAAACTTGACGTCGTCCTCTTCTTGAAGGCGTCGGTGCGGCTTCTCCTTGGCTCCTAAGCTCCGGATGAAAGTCCAAGATCTTCGATCGGGCGGGGACACGCTTGTGTCGTGATCTTCTTGAAGACGCCGTCTTGGAGTTCATGGCGTGCTGCTCTCCGGAGGCGGCTTGGCGTCCTTCGTCGGGCCTCCTCTGGCAAAGCTTGTTCCTTGCGCTGCACCTTGGTGTTTCTCTGTGCGGGGCTCTGATTTGCTCGTCTTTAGCTTTGTGGACAGTGGCGGTGTTGCTCTAGGTGGTGCGGCCCTCGGTATGGTAGTTGATCACATAGGTGTGTCGTGCATGTTGGTGTGCCAGTGCCCCCGAGCTCCGGCCAGACTCCTTGCTTATCTATCTCCTTCTTCGGTTCAGCTCCTTTGGTGTGCACCTATAATCGTTTCGGTAGCCCTATGTCCTATGTGTGTGTGCAGTGTCGAGTTGTGAGCCGGGTTGAGCACTCTGTATCGATTTTACCGCTTTCGGTGTTATTAAATTAACACATGGCCTTTCGGCCTGTTATCTAAAAAAAGACCCTTGGATCAGAAGAAGAATGACATCGCCACCGCCGGCCATGGAATCGACGGACACTGCTCAAACCGATCGAGAGAAGAGAGCTCATCTCGTCCTCAGTCAAAAGTCACGCACCCGAACCCCGCACGCGGCTTGGCACCATCCATTCATTGTGGAATGCTCAGAGAGAGTGTGGGGTATCTCTGAGGGACAGAAACCATGCCGACGATGAATACTATATGTTCTCTCTTCCATTGGGACCGAACCAACGGCAAGGATCCATACCTAGCTCGTCATGGATCGATGACGTGGCTCCGACGCATATAAACAAGGTAATTATTAATTATGTGATTGGATCCGAGTGAGACTTAATTGCTCCTGCGTTTTAGGCCGGGTGTTAGCCAATGCATGCACGGAGATTTATTTATCAAGATCTAGAGGGACGAACGTCAGGCCCGCCACAAAACAATTGTATTATTCCTGTCACAATTTACTCGCCACTGATTTCTCTTTGTAAATTCTTATTGGGTGCTTGTTATTTTCAAGTATAGTTCCTCCTATCAATTGGAGCAGCAACAAGCTTGCTAGCTCTTATTTTTCTTTCCAGTTTCTCCCCAAGCTTCCTCCAAACGTATCAACCTACCTTGGGAATCCAAATAATTGCATAGGTGATCATCAGCGATTTCAACAAAACAAACAAAACTTGCTGCTTTAAGAAATCACGAGTGGCCAGTTAGCAGGAAAATTCAGCATGACCTCCCTTAATTACAACTCAACGATGAGGACATCAGAAAATAACAAATTATTCTCCACAAGACCTAGCTACGGATTCAACCAAACAGAATATTACACCATCAGTACACCTTGCACACTGAATGCATACTAGGTAGCACTACAAGAGTCTCGAAACCCAGCTTCATGACCACCGCTAAGCCGGAGCCAGAGCCAGAGCCGCGTTATGTAGGAGGTACAAAGACGAGGGACACATCTGTTCATCCTTTAGACAGAAGGAACCAACACCATCTCACAGTCCCCTGAAGTAGATGGAAATCTCAACATCAGAAATACAGTACACAAAACATAGCCATATTTATATTCAGGCTAAGCAAATCTTGACAGCAAAACAACAATAATTTCAACTAGATTGAGCATGCAACTTACAATATCAAACACAGGATAAAGATGCTTTATAGGAAACAAACTAGTGCTACTGTTTCATGAATGAATCTCTATGCTACAAATAATGTAAAACCGATCACTCAGTCGCTACACTAGGCCTAGTTGGTCGACATTAAGCATCACTTAGGTCGGAAACCGCTCGGTTGTTTGTTTTTCTTTTTCTTGGATCGATCCAGTCGCGCAAATCGTACACTCTCGGTCACGCACCCGCGTGTTGCACACATGACATATAGTTGGATATCGAAGAAGTAGAGCGCTGACCGCCTACGGTCCATGCATATGGATCATCTTCGTCACGGAAAACCGCACACAAACGATCTAGTCGTCGCATCCCACGGGCGTGGTCTGGGCCAAAGAATGAGAGTATTCTCGTTTTCTTTTCTCGCAAAACAAAGATGCGTACCAAAACCATCCCATAAGTGCCCTTTCATTCCATTCTTTTTCTTGTTGGCGCACGCGCAAGTGCCAGCAGCTACGTGTCGGTGAGGGCTCTGACTAGGACACAGTCAGACCATTTCCCATTGCTTATTGATTTTGGGTTACCAGCTCATGTTGGGAATACATCGGCATTCTCATTTGAGTTGGCTTGGTTTGCGCGAACGGGTTTTATAGACATGATTAAAGAAAAATGGAATGAAGTGAACATTGGGGCAAATCCTATTGAAATTTGGCAATCGAAAATCAGACACCTTAGGAGTTTTCTCAGGGGTTGGGCAAAACATATTAGTGGTGAGTATAAATTACAACGAGATCGCTTGTTGTTGCTTATTAATGAATTAGATATCAAAGCTGAGTCTTTCCCTCTTAGCGAGGAGGAGTGTATGGCTAAAAAGCAGGCGGAGGAGTTCTTGACTAATCTTCGTAAAGAAGAGGAATCTAAATGGGCTCAACGTGCTAAGGTAAAACATGTACAACAAGGTGGGAGTAATACTAGGTATTTCCATTTAATTGCGAATGGTAAACATAGGAGGAAGAAAATTTATCAACTAGAACAGGATGAAGGCACTATTGTGGGCCAAGAAAATTTAAAATGCTTTATTTCTCAATACTACAAGGCACTCTTTGGGGCGTCGGTTCCATCCTCTTTTTCTATGGTAGAATCTTTAATTGAGGATTTACCTCAGGTATCACCGGTAGAAAATGAATATTTAACCTCGGATTTCTCGGAAGAAGAGGTTTTGGATGCTATTTCACAGATGGAACATAATAAGGCTCCGGGTCCTGACGGGTTCCCTGCTGAATTTTACCAGCGTTGTTGGGGGTTTATCAAGATTGACTTGATGGGTATGTTTGCCCAATTGCACGCGGGTAATCTTACTTTATTTAAATTACACTATGGGGTTATCACCCTTCTACCAAAGAAGGAGGATGCATGTAGGATTGAGCAGTACAGACCGATTTGCCTGTTAAATGTTAGTTTCAAGATTTTCACTAAAGTGGGTACAAATAGAATAACTACGATTGCTCAGAATGTTATCAGTCCATCACAGTCAGCTTTTCTTCCTGGTAGAAATATTCTTGAGGGTGTGGTGGTGTTGCATGAGACCATTCATGAGCTTCATAGGAAGAAAATGGATGGGGTTTTATTCAAAATTGATTTTGAGAAAGCATATGATAAAGTTAATTGGGCATTTCTGCAGCAAACCATGCGTATGAAAGGTTTTTGTTCGAAATGGTGTGAGTGGGTGGGTCGGTTTGTGCAAGGAGGGAGTGTTGTCACTAGAGTCAATGATGACATTGGTCATTTCTTCCAAACTCTAAAAGGGCTGAGACAGGGAGATCCGTTGTCTCCGATTCTTTTTAATTTAGTTGCAGACATGTTGGCAGTTCTGATTAATAGGGCTAAAGAGGACAACCAGGTTGGTGGTTTAGTACCACATTTAGTCGAGGGGGGAATATAGATTCTTCAGTACGCTGATGATACCGTTCTTTTTTTGTAACACGATCTCGATAAAGCTGTCAACATGAAATTAATTCTGTCTATCTTTGAACAATTGTCTGGGTTAAAGATAAATTTCCATAAGAGTGAGATTTTTGGCTTTGGGAAGGCGTGTGAGCATATGGATGATTATCGTCGTATCTTTGGATGCGAAGTTGGTAATCTACCGTTTACCTATCTAGGTATTCCTATTCACTATAGGAAACTCCTCCTTAAAGAATGGAAGGTTGTGGAGGACCGCTTTGATCAAAAATTGAGTTTGTGGGCAGGAAAACTTTTATCCTATGGGGATCGACTGGTGCTAATTAACTCGGTGTTGTCTAGTTTGCCTATGTTTCTTTTTTCATTCTTTGAGGTTCCTGTTGGGGTTCGAAAAAGAATTGATTTTTTTTAGATCGAGATTCTTCTGGCAGAGTGTTCATGCCAAAAATAAATATCGTTTGACAAAGTGGAATATTGTTTGTCGACCTAAGGATCAGGGTGGTCTAGGCATAGAGGTTTTGGAAGTCAAAAACAGATGCCTTCTAAATAAATGGCTGTTTAAATTATTAACTGAACATGGCATATGGCATGAATTATTAACTAATAAGTACCTAGGTGGAAAAACTCTAGCTGAGTTGGAATCTAAACCATATGATTCACCTTTTTGGAAAGGTGTGATGCGTGGTAAAGAGAATTTTTTCAAGCATGTTAAGTTCATTGTTGGTAATGGTGATAAGACTAGATTTTGGGAAGATTGTTGGCTAGGGAATTTACCCCTTAAGGACCAATACCCAACGTTATACTCAATTGTGAGTCATAAGAAGTTACTTGTGTCTGATGTTCTTGGACATTTACCTCCTGCTTTACATTTTTGTCAAGCTATTATTGGAGAAAAATGGGATAGATGGTTGCATCTAATGGAGATATTAATGGATGTTAATTTATCTGACAATGAAGATAGATGTAGGTGGTCTCTCACAGATTCTGGTATCTATACGGTGAAATCTTTATATTCTGAGAAGATGAATGAAGATGTTAGATTTCTTCATAAGTATTTGTGGAAATTAAAGGTTCCCTTGAAGATAATTTTTTTTATGTGGTTTCTATCCAGGAAAGAATTGCTGACTAAAGATAACCTCGTTAGGAGAAATTGGGATGGGTGTAGTAGATGTGTCTTTTGTGGCGAATTTGAAACAGTGACTCATCTTTTCATATCATGTGATTTTGTTAGGAAAATTTGGAGATTGCTGCATTTCACTTATAGTATTTCACCTCCTTCTAATATCCCAAATTTGTTTGGTAATTGGTTGTGTGGGGTGGATAAGGTTACCAAAGCCCTTATACGCATAGGAGTATGTGCTTTGCTTTGGGCTCTCTGGAAACATCGAAATGATATCGTTTTTAACAATGAGAAAGTTGGGATTTTTTTGCAGGTGATTTATCAAGCCAACCAGTGGATGCACTAATGGTCCATTCTTCTACCAGAAGAACAGGGTGTTCGTTTGGATGGTGGATGCACTCGACTGATGGCGGTCGTTCAGGCTATCTTCAGCAAGGGTGGATGGTTGCGTAGTAAACGCATTGGTGCTGGATAGCCTTTTGTCGATGAGGATACATTTTTTGGCATCTTGTTGCCCCATTTCTAGCTTCGGCTACTTTGTCTCTTTAGGTTCTATTGAGTACCTAGTTGAGAGTTTCTGGTCTGTAAGAATAATTTGAATGATTTATTAAATAAAAGCCGTAAGCATCTGCCGGATGCAGAGGCCGGGTTACCCTTTTCAAAAAAAAAGAGTAGTAGTCCACCGAGTACTAGCAACATCGATCCATTGGCTAGTTCTACTTGCAAATGATCTGAAGCCAGGTTTCTTCCATCTTACCGGGAAGATAACACTCAGCTGGGATTTATACAATCTATAGCTACAAGCCAAATATCACAAGCAATAAACCAGCATTTCCTTGGTTTTCTGACCAGTAATAGTAGCAAAAAACAAGGGGAAGTATCCTTTCCCCCCGCTGGCAAGTATGCCTCCTCGCCAGAGAGAACCAGGTCCCGGGACGCTTTCTAGAACAGGACTGCAGTATAGCTGCTCCTTACCAGGTGGTCGAGCTTCTACGCCGCCCAGCCCAATGGTGTCTCGTGCAAAAAAATGGCGGGCGTCTTATGGCATGCAATTTCTGTAGAGACTCGTATGATCAGGTGCAGCTGCTCAAGCAAGATGGAAACTACACAATTGTTATGAAACGGACTGGAACCACCAACAAACAAAACGATACTTATAAGAAGAAACCAGGCAAGTAGACTTCTCTATGTCCAGCATTGCCAACAATTGGTTATCTCAAGTCCTATCCAGCTCCAGATTTTTTTTTTTGAAAAGGGAACGACCCAGCCTCTTCATCTGAGCGATGCACACGGCTTCTTATATTAAAAGTAAAATATTCAGTTTACAAACCCAAACAGTGACAATCCAAAGTACTCAAGCACAAATGCAAAGTGGCTACTAAATAACCACCTAAAATCCGTAATCATTAAACAACTACTCATTGTAACCGTCTAGCATGTAACCATCCATCCTTGCTGAAGATAGCCCGAACGACCGCCATCAGTCGAGAGCATCCTGCATCCAAATGTCCACGTTGGTCTTTGGGCAGGAGGATAGACCACATATGTATCCAGTGAAGAGCTCGATGAACAACCTGCAAAAAATGACCCGCTTCCAAGTTGTTAAAAATTACATCATTTCTGCAATTCCAAATAGCCCACAAAAATGCACATACACCAACGCGTATACTAGCTTTTGTGGCCTTATCAATTCCGTTAAGCCAATTGCCAAACAAATTAGTAACTCTAGACGGAGGAGAAATGCTAAAAGTAAAATGCACTAGTCTCCAAATTTTACGAGAAAATTCACACGAGATAAACAAGTGTTGTACCGTTTCATTTTTATCACAGAACACACAACGTGGGCAACTAGTCCATTTACGCTTTACCAGATTATCTTTAGTTAACAACTCTTTACGTGACAAGAACCACATGAAGATCTTAATCTTAAGTGGGACTTTTAGCTTCCACAAATGTTTACGCAAAAACCTTGTGTTATCATTATTATCTATGCTTGATTGTTTGAACTTGT